>CAXHSM010001376.1:28052621-28159143 GCA_964019185.1 Maratus speculifer | reverse complement strand
AAAAGATTTTCCGAAAGAATTAGTCTTAAAGACATTTTCGAATACACACACATGAAAAACCGAAATGTGAGTGAATATGTGTTAAGAATTTTTTTCTAAAAGAAGGATCTTAAAGAACATTTATGTCTTCTGAAAAAGAAATTATCTTTGTTTATGAAACATAATAAAACAGAATTTTCTGAATCTAATTCTTTAAGATATCGTTCCTGAAAAAATTTCTAAAAAAGAACTATTTATTTATTTTGATTAAATCCAAATTTATAAGTGTATTGCAAACAAATTTGAGAAACATAACATTGTAGTGTATCAATAAGTTCAATAATACTTATCTGTTTATGGACATACTGTAATGTATTATGTTTTGTTATATTATATAAATACTATACAGATATTAATTGTAAAGATGGGTTCAAAAATTACACAATGAAACTATTCAATCTCTAAAAATAATATACAAAATTTAGAAAAAGGGTCAACGCACCAAATATACATGGAAATCCTAGTATTATAAGTATATTATGTAGGAAATCCCTAACTTTTTTATGAAACATTTTGTACAAACATAGTAAATTAAATGATAGCAATTCAATATTTGATACTCATCAAAGACTGTGTATAGTAGTGCTGTAAAAGTAACGATTAAATGAGTACCTGTATGAATTCATTACTTTCAAACACACTATTCGCTAGAAAGTATTTGTTACTCAATACTTTTATTATTCATTAGAAATAAAAAAAATCGTAAATACTTGTGCATATATTTTCGGTATATTTTCTGTTGGACTTTACCCACCGAAGCAACAGTCACACTTCT
The DNA here is from genome assembly GCA_964019185.1 of Maratus speculifer. Taxonomy (NCBI): domain Eukaryota; kingdom Metazoa; phylum Arthropoda; class Arachnida; order Araneae; family Salticidae; genus Maratus; species Maratus speculifer. The sequence goes on along the minus strand of CAXHSM010001376.1, from coordinate 28,158,329 downwards.
GCGGGGTGATAATCTCCTAAAAGGACCCTTTATTGGATGAGGAGGAAGAAGGTGTTAAATTGTTCTTCATGCCTGTTGGTGTTTTTCTTCTGTTTACCCAGCTGACGTCACATGGGTAAAGTTCATTTTCAAGAGGGTTGATTCGTTAGTTTAAATTATTATTTAAAATAAAGTCTATTTATATGCCTGCCTAGATTTAAAATTTCATAGAGTATGAATTTGAGCATTTAAAATATTACATATGAAATATATGGTCACCAAACTGCACCAAATTTAATTATATATACCGTATATGAGATCTTTGAAGTAATTCGTTATCGTTACTTTGATCCATAATAGGATTTTGTATGAATTCCTTTTTGAACGAAATTTGAGTAAAAATGTAAACATTTACAATATAATATAGAATAAATTCATCTTGTGAGAGTAGAATTCTACCTTGAATGGATTATTTCAAAATAAAACTCTATGAATATGATACAATGCAATTTCATCTGATAAGATAAAAAATCTGCCTAAAGTAAAGTTTTGGTGGTTTCTCGCGATTCCCATTCAACAAGTATCCCTCATAGCATGCATGGTCACAGTGACGTCACTGTGAGTCACTTTGGTCACTCACATCTGTAACCAAAATGCCACCACTCAGTGACGTCACATTGTGACTGCGATATGACTTCCTTGAAAATTTTTAGAAAATTACAAATATTCTTCAAAACATGTTATTTACTTTAAAAAACATGTTTCTGGCAATTTAAATATCATCGCTTTTGTGACTTTACGAAGTGGTCACAATGTGACGTCACAAAAGTGTTCTAAAACGGCCATAACGGCTTCACATTTTAGTCACTGACTTCACATCGACAACCGATGGTCACAAAGTCACAATGTGACTTCACAACGACGTCGCAACGGCGTCACCATGCCTTACGGAATATTACTGTATATATTAAAGAGAAAAATAGTAATTGAGTGTCTCAATAGAGATGTCTACTGTTTTCTGAAACCAGTAAAACATGTGACAATGAAATATGATTCGACGGAAACTAGCATTATGCCAGTTTTCAAAAACATATTTTCCTCCACTCAACATTTCAGAATTTCTGACGCATTCATAGTCTCGTACACAAAATCATGAAATTGTCAGTGATGGCAAAAGCTACGATATGAAATCGAGTAGCATTTTTCAATAAATCTATTCAAGTTGTAATCGTATGATTTCACTTGACGACCCTTGAAATAGATATATTCCCAATAATATTTTTTCCTTCCTTAAATAATCTATAATGAATATTTTATTTTACTCTAAGGTTCCGTTCGTTTTACAGTAAAATTTTGAAAAGTTTAAGAGATTAAATGCATAATTAATACAAAATTAATCTAATAAAAATTTTAAATGATAAACACACGTATCTCTTTATTTCTTAGATCGACGATTCCTTTCTAAAAATACATGTATGGAAATGTTAAACTCTTAGTTAAAAAAAATTTTGTCGGTGCATACCGGGGAAAACCCTTTGTATGTGAAATATGTTCCAACAAATTTTCTCAGAACAGTAATTTAAGAACCCATCTTTTGACGCATATTGGATAGATGCCTCCTGTTTGTGAAGTCCTTGCTAAAGAATTTTCTAGACATTATCATCTAGAAAAAAGACATCTTTGATTCATTCCGGAGAAAATCCTTTGTTTGTGCAGTATGTTCCTAAGGATTTTCTAATAATAGTAACCTGCGAACCATTAATTCACTCATACAGGAGAGAAACTTTTTATTTGTGAAAATTTTCCAAACGATTTTCTCAGAATCTGATAACCAATCTCTTTATCCATGAAGGCAAAGAAACCTTTTGTTTGAGAAATATATTCCAAAGGATTTTTCGCTGAAAATTAATCAAAGAACCCATCTCTTGGTAGATACACAAGAAAAATACCATCGTTTGTGAAATATGTTCCAAAGAATTATCTCAGAACAGTAATCTAACAAGGAAGGTCTCCATACTGGGCATACTCTGATTTTTTTGAAAAAAAAATACTAATTAAACTACTCATGTATGTAATAAAGGATCAGTGAAAATTAGCGGCGGAATTACATTAGAAAACATATAAATAAATAAAATACTTTCGAATATTTGGCGTTAAAAGACGAAAGTGTCACACGATTTGGCGAGAGCACATTTCTCCGTCAAAAGCAAACGATTTTAATGCAACTGAAACCTTTTGGATTTTTAGAATCCGTGTAAATGAATTTAAACATAAACAATGAGCGAATTTAATATATTATATACATACATATATATATATATATATATATATATATACAGTCAAACCCCGTTAATACGCGCCCTGCTTAATACACGAAACCGCTTAATACGCGAATTTTCTTTGGTCCCTTGAAATATTCCTATCTTACGCATATAAAAACACCCCCTTTAATACGCGAATGGTTAATACGCGAACTCGTTTAATACGCGAAATTTTATCAGCCCCTAGAAAGAAAAACCTATGTTTAATACGCGAATGAACTTAGTTCAAGCATACGAATTTTTAGATGAAGCATTTTCCCAAGCCTTTTATGCAACAATTATTTAACTTATTTTTTATACAAAAATTATTCAAACCAATTAAATTGATCATTTTTTTCCCTCAAAACCACACGCTGACTAGATTTGTGCCCCGAGCCAAGGCTAGCACAATACTGCCCGGTCAAAACTCTCCCAGCGAAATAACGTAAGCGACACGAGTCTAGCGTTGCGCAAAAGTTACAAACATTATGTCTGCTTTGAAAAACACCTGTTTTCATTTGGTGAATATACAGGGTGTCCGAAAAGTCTGGAAACGGCCGAATAACTTGAGAAATACATATGAGATTGAAAAACGTAAATATACGTGTTAAATATTTTTAAATAAGCTACTTTGTGATACCAAATTTAACCTTCGAAACCGACCACCTGGGGGTCAGAGGGGGTCCAACTTTGAAATCTTAAATTATAACCCCATTTTTTATTGCAGATTCGGATTCTAAGGACAAAAATACGTAACTTTTGTAATTTGATGTTTATTTCAAATCTTCGTTTATCACTGTGTAATCCAGCATATTAAATCGATACATATTCCCGCTTTTCCAACCGGATTTTCCCTAATCGAAACTAACTGGGGAGAATTTTTGACGTCAAATTCCTCGTCTTTTGTAGGAATAGCGTTTCCTGAAAATCACCTGCCTATTATTTCGGTAGTGCTACACAGTTAAAAATTTGATCCATTTGCTGTAGCGTCACTCCACAACTTTTATAGAATATCTCTTTCATGACCAATGAGAATGTTCCATAACACAGTAAAGTACACTGTAAAAAAATTGACCCTTTTGCTGCATCGTCACTCCACCGCTTTTATAGAAAACGATTACTTTACTGTGTTATGGAGCATTCTCATTGGTCACAAAAGAGATATTCTATAATAGCTGTGGAGTGACGCTGCAGCAAATGGATCAAATTTTTAACAGTGTAGCACTATTGAAATAATCGCCACGGGTAATTTTCAGGAAACGCTATTCCTACAAAAGACGAGGAATTTGACGTCAAAAATTCCGCCCAATCAGTTTCGATTAGGGAAAATCCCGTTGGAAAAGCGGGAATATGTATCGATTTAATATGCTCGATTACACCGTGATAAACGAAGATTTGAAATAAACATCAAATACAAAAGTTACGTATTTTTGTCCGTAGAATCCGAATCTGCAATAAAAAAGGGGGGTTATAATTTAAGATTTCAAAGTTGGACCCCCTCTGACCCCCAGGGGGTCGGTTTCGAAGGTCAAATTTGGTATCACAGAGTAGCTTATTTAAAAATATTTAACACGTATATTTACGTTTTTCAATCCCATATGTATTTCTGGAGTTATTCGGCCGTTTCCAGACTTTTCGGACACCCTGTATAAAACCACAGTGTAAAATTTTAATGGAAATTCAAATTTTTATAAATTACAGCAGTTAGAGATTTTTAACTTATGCATTTCGGCCTATCATGAGACGCTACTTAAGAGTATGTAAATTAAAAAATAATTGATACAAAACTTTTTTAAATCAGTAAAAACCTGAGTATTCTGTCGTGATTTCGCTCGCTATCTATACGCATAGACTCAGAAAATCAAATTACTCAAATCAGAATGTACCTTCAATTCAATACTTTTCTTGCGATTTTTGTCATTCAAAAACATAAATGTAGACAAAAAAGGAATTAAATTTATAAAATCATACAAATTTGAAGTTCATATAAGGCTTATTCATCGCGGGAGTGGGATGCGCAAGCCAGTTAGTTTTTATAAAAAGCAAAAATGAAAAGAACTTTTCCCCATAATTAAGAAATTATGTTTTATCATTTTGTGTATTTAGTGCTATGGCACATTATTGCTTTATATTTTACTTATGTTAAGGAATGGCCCGTTGTTTGTGATTTGCCTGTTTGGTAGTGGAAAATTTCCTCCGGTGATTAAACATCTATGCCAAATTTTTGGTGGGTGATTCCTCCACCCTCTCCCCTAAACTAGAGCGGTAGAACCAATAGATGGAGTATGTGCTACAATCACAGATTAATCACGTGAGTCTTTCCAATCGCTGTTTTATCAGTGCTACGTTATTTTTAAATGAAGAGAACCGCTTGTCAGTCCCAGTATTATCTAGTGTACAATATGTACCTATGCTTTTATAATCTAAACTATGGCGGAAGGAGCAAAATATATTAAACGAAAGGCTCTCTCCATCACTGAGACGTTACAAATTATTAATCAATACGATGCCCAAGATGTTTTAAGTAAGTCTGCATTCGCCAAAGAAAAATGCATACCTGTGTCAACTTTAAGGACTGTTAAAGAATTAGAATGCGATCGTTAATCAAGCTGTGATTGGAGGAACAAAGAAACAAGAAAATAAAAATCGCCAAGTTTGAAGACATGGAAAAGGCCCTTCACGAGTGGTTTGTTCAAGCGCGCTCTACGAATATCCCAATAAGCGGTTTGTTAATACTAAAAAAAGCTTCTGAAATCGCAGCAAAAGTGACATTGCTAGATTTCAATGCCTCAAATGGTTGTCTGGATCGATTTAAAACTCGGTACGGCATAAAATTCAAGCAAGTGTGCGGTGAGTCAGCTGCAGTCAACATTGAAGATGTTCACTGTTGGAAAATTAATGTGCTTCCGCAGCTTGTAGAAAACTATTCAAGTCGGGATATTTACAACGTGGGCGAATTCGGACTTTTTTGCAAGCTGACACCCAATAAAACAATGGCCATGAAAGGAGAAACATGTTATGAAGGCAAACTGAGCAAAGAGTTTCTTATTATTCTTCTCGGTGCCAACTCTAATGGATCAGATAAATTAAAGCTGCTGATCATAAGAAAATTACGTCACCCGCGATGCTTTAAAGATGTCAAGAATTTCTCCTGCGTGTACGGAAGCCAGCTTATAGCATGGATGACGAGCAGCATTTTTACAACACGGTTTCGTAATTTTGATCGGCGTATGAGAAAAGAATCACGCCATGTGTTATTGCTTGGGGACAACTGCCCTGCACATCCAAAATATAACGGAGACCTGAATAATGTCGAAGTAGATTTTCTACTTCCAAATTCGACTAGTGTCACCCAGCCAATGGAACAATGAATAATTTACAGCGCCAAAGTAGATTGCAAGATTCACGTCGCAGCATAGGCGAGTGTCACACCAACAACAATTACAAATTACATTCAGAAAGCGGGTTTCGGAAGTAGCGATGACATCATTTGCACAGTTCCAACCTCGCAATCTAATGTTGAAGAAAATTGGCTGGCCGCACAAGAAACTGTAGGGGGAAAATTTGTCGATTTAGACACGTTCATTAATATCGACAAAGATCTAGTTACCTCCGAACTTAGAGGTCTGGATGATATCATCGCCGATGTAAGTGCGACTGACAAACCGAATGAGGAGGAAGAAGATGATGAATCTACGTTTTCGGCACCATCTCCATTCACCAAACTTACACATACAATTTCCTAAGACAATATGCGCCGACACCGGACGAAGGACTCTCAACAAGTGAACTTTACCACTAGCTAAATGAGGCGGAAAACATCATGGTGATGGCGCTACCCCATGTCGAACAGGCCAAAATTGACAGCTACTTTTCCAAAAAGTAATTTTTATGACATTTTTCACTTCAGTAAGTTTTTTTTAATTGACTTTTTATTATTATGAACACTATTTATTATCGCATCTATCTGTTCTGTATAGCTAACAAAGATTTCAATTTTGTTACATTAGTTTTAATTAATATGGTTCGCAGAAATTTTTGTGTTCGCCTTATTCAGTTTTATGTGTCATACATAATAAATCTAAATTTGAAAAGACATAGGATTTTTACTTGAGAAAAAAACGAATTTTTGAGCTTTCAGCTTTCAAACGTCCCTTTTTAATAAGCACATAATGATTACAATAAATAAACTGTCATTTTATGTCTAAAAAACGCTAAAAATTGACAAAAAATGTGTTTTTTCCGCATACATTGCTATTAGATAGATCACTCGTCGAAAATTCGGGACCTTTGGTTAATACGCGAACCCGTTTAATACGCGAATTTTTATCGGACCCCTGATTCGCGTATTAACGAGGTTCGACTGTATATATATTAAATTGCATGTATATATATTATTTGTTGCTGTAGTTATTTAATTTACCTCTGAAAAAAATATTTTCATATATAAAAAATTCTTATTCAATAAAATTACTTTCATACATTTAAGCGTATTGAAAAATAAAAGCAAGGTTTCCATAGCAACAAAATCGAATTGACAATGCTCAACTGGACTTTGAACTTTAAGCAATTTTTATTAATTTAAATTTGAATTTCGTTTTAAATCTAAAATTTTGGTGGTTAAATTTGAATATAAATACATATAAATATTAATATAACGAAATTATACTTAAAGCAAACTAAATCTGACAAAAGAAAATATATTTAATTTATCTAAACACGCTGAACATGAAACTTTTTTCCTTTAAAATGCATTTGACATGAAAACATTTTTTGAATTTGCTTTTCATCGCCAACCGATGATAAATCGCCAAATAACGAAATGTTCATTATTTTTTTACAGACAGGGTTTAGAGGTTCCGCCGAAATTTTTTTATAAACGTATATATCCTCATGAGAAGAACATTCTGTAATTTTTTCAGATTTTTCGGAGTATGCCCGTATGGAGACCTTCCTTGTAAGAACCCATCTCTTTGCGCATACTGGATAAAATCCTTCTGTTTGTGAAAATCTGTTCCAAAGAATTTTCAGGCATTGTCATCAAGAAAGAAGATATCTTGTGATTCATATACGAGAAAACAGTTGTTTGTGCAATATGTTCCAAAAGATTACCTGTTAATAGTAGCCCAGAGCTGATCGCTTGGGTCGCTTAAGAGAAAAGAAAAAACTTTTTTCGTAAAATATGTCCAAAAAGATTATCTGATATTTAAGAAAATATCTGTCTCATATCAAATAGACAATTTCTGAAAATATCCTATATTTTTAACTCCAAAATTCGACTATGAATGCTGCATATTTCATTGAATATACTATTATAATTTTCTCTATTTTAGCATTTAGTAATAAAATAAAATAATTATAATCTCATCCATGGCATAATGTAATTTTGATAATAAAGGAATAACTCTTGACATGTTCATTAGATTTCCGTAAAACTTTATGCAAAATCTTTTTGATTATTACTTTATTTTTTTTTAATTTCATTATTAAGTAACTTTTCCCTAAAATTAAGATTTAATCTGACAAAGAAAGCTAAATTGTATTTCACAATGTTTATCTTATATCACTATCATTATAAGACTTTATTGAAATAATATTTTATAAAAAATATGAGAAATATGCTAAAAATATGTTGGTATGCAAAAAAAAAAAAAAAAAAAATTACTTATTTATTAAATTTTCTTGTTAAAATAATTCTCAAGAACTTAAATAAAACATATCACATTACCATGTAATCTTTGCATCCAGCATGAGCTAAATATATTTTTTTAAACTATAAATCTTTCATTCCATATTTATTTGGCATGTTTAATTCATAAATAATGGTTGTATAGGCTAATCAGCCTTTCATTTTGTTTTTTAGAACTTTAGTTTTTGCTTCTTTGTGTAGTGCATCATTGATTACAAACATTTTTGTGGCACAGCCATAGTGTCTCCGATCATCATTTAATATAATATAAACAAATCTTGTATGCTTGCAAATTTTATCAAAAATCATCTCTGAAAATCTTGCCTAAATCTCGTGGTTGAGAAAATTTAATGAATGGGTCATTTTAGTGTCAGTTTGAGGCAACAGGAATTGAAGTTCAAACAGCTGTTAAATTTTTTAAAAGTGGGCAGTAAAGAAAGTTGCAAAACTGGCAAGTTTCGGCAGGGGAATGAAATTTCAAGATTACCAATGCCAATACGTATACTTTTTATCAAATGAAACCCTGTTATCAAAATTTTCATGGATATGTAATTGTTAACACTAGAACGCAGGGAAATTTTAAGCAATTTTTATAAAATGTTTTTAAAACCAGAAAAATATTTTGAAATTATTTAATTTATTTGCTTAGCTTATTTCATTGCAACTGATATATAAAATATTTCTTGAGGATTTTTCTGGTTCGAATCGGCAACTAGTCCAGTGATCGATGTCGAATTGACACTTTCCCGGCGTTCTAGTGTTAATGCATTGAGAATGTATTGTTTTATCGATTTGAACATAAAATTAATTTTAACTTAGCTGTACTCATTATTTCTTATTGTTAGCTTATAATTCTAGTAAATGTTTGTACATGTAAGTTTTATCTAAAACAACTGTAGTGATTTTGAATGAATATCATATCCTAGCATTTTGGACTATCAAAGACCCAAATATTCGAGATAGTTTCATGAGTAGGTCATTTAAGCATCACTGTGAGTCAATGGCAATTGAGGTTGAAATATTTATTAAAATAATTCAATAGTTATTATTGAACAGTTAAACACTTTTTAAACGCTTCCTTCAAAAAAATTGCGATGAGCAGGCATAACCATACTGTGATGAAAAGAGAGGGACAACGACTGTTTTTGCACTTTAACCCATTATATCTCGACGGTACTTGAAAAGCACAACAGTTTTCTATTCCATATAAAACAGACTCATTGAATGCATTTACAATGTTCACATTTAGGATACAATACTTATTATCTAGACCTTTACTACACTGTAAAAATATTTGAAACGTTTCGTATCCTAACAGAAATGTTTTAGAAACCATAGGATGTGTCAGAGCTATTTTCATTCTCCGAAAGTATCAGGAACTTTCCCGCAATTGTAGGTTTTATTTCCGATGCGACAGGAAACGAGTCTTTTCTACCTTAGCGCATGCGTACATTACTTGAAGAACGAAAATCAACGTCGGATTGAGTTTGTCCGTATCAAGATGGCGACGAATATCGTTCGCTTGTAACACGTGCATTTTCATACTTTTTAATGATGCTTTTTACGATTACATAAGAAGTGAAGTATTATTAAGTATTGGTAAGGCATAACTATTGGTAAGTGTTTCTTTAAATCGTTTATAGTATTATTTTTACATCATATTCTTTATTAATACTCAGTTCTTTATTAGTTTTCTTTGTTGCAATACTAAAAAATTAATTCTATTTTTTTTTTAATTTTCACACCTTGTTTCCGTTTTTTTAAAATAATATATGCATACTTGATGTTAATAATAATTTCAATATCGTATTATCCTTCACATTACATCCTGTCGTATCACAGTGTTTCCTTAACAAGTTATTAAATGTTATTATTATATTATGTGTTATAACTTTAAAGAAAAATTATGTAAAATGTTTTTTTCATACAAGCTGAAGGTTTATTGACAATTTATTTCTTTAATATTCATTGCTTTTATGTAAAAATACAGTAATGTGAATTTTAAAAAAGCAAATATTTCTTGCAATTATAGGATTTATTTTTATAAAACATTTTAGTTAATAAAATTTATTCGTTTGTTTTCGTGTTTTTCCAAATGTTCTCAAAAATTCGAAATGGAAATAGAGTTTATATCTCAGTATTGATAAACAATACAGAAATCAATAATTCAATTATATGTATATTTTTCATATAATGATATGTTACTTCTAATTATGCATTTCAGCATATTCTTGTTTTATGTATTACGATGTACACAATACAAATATATCGGATAATGTTAAACATATTTCCTAATCTAATTAATTTTTTATGTGTAACTTTTTTTCTTCTGAAATTTTGATAAAAAAATATATATACATATTTTAAGTTGTTAATTTGTTCAGTGATAAGGTCCAGATATGCAAACTCTCCCCTCCCCCCCGCTCTACCACACGCACACACTCTCTTTTTACTATTATTTTCAATGCTTCGAAAAAATTAACTATTTTTACAATAAACAAATTTGAAAATTTCTAGATTATTAACCACCAGCTTGTTTTATGAAAATATAGTTCATGAGATTTCTTCTTTAAGTTATAAGGCATTTTTAGTTATTAAGATTATGCTGTGGAAAAAAAAAATACGATACTGTGTCAACATTAACATAAATTTTAATCATTACTTATTTAACTACACCAATAATATTTAATAATAAAATCTTATTTATTAAAATGTCTGCGCAACAAAGAAACGATCATAAAGAACTAAAATAATAAGTAAAAGTAATGCTATTTATGATTTTAAAAAAGCACTTTTTAAAGAATTCATCAATTTATTTTCAACATCAATACATTTCAGAAACAAAATCAGTACAAAAGAAAGCAGATATATATATATATATATATATATATATATATATATATATATATATATATAATAAAACGACGGCGATGTTCTATAATAGTGTATAAGCTTGTAGAATACTACTATTCACTAAGACTCAATAGTGGGATGAGCAGTCGTTCTGGTAAGTGGATAAGCCATGGATTTGTTCTCGTAGGAGTTTCTCCAATAACAATGCAAGAAATCAGTTTTTTAGTTCTTTATTATTTAGAGCACGAACTTAAGTTACTCCACAGATCACCGTTCCACACATCTATCACTACGGCCTTCGCTCACTAAGCTGCAACATTCTCGGCGTTCTACATTCTCGGAAAAAATGACATGGCTTCCGAGTAGTTTAAACGAGAGATGCATTCTGACCTCCTGAAAAGCCAAATGAAAATAATCATTTTCACGACAAAGCTAGCGTTCTCCTACTCCGCGTCAATCATTTTAAAAATCCAATTAGGATGAACTCGAGCCTCAAACGGACAAAAATGATCAATTCTAATTGGTCGTAGCAGGCGGTCCTTGGCAAGAACTATGTTTTTTCCTCGGAAGAACAAACCCTTTAGCAACCTGTCTCGGGATGTTAAAAATAAAAAATAAAATTAAAATCCCAGGAATATTCCAGAAAGTAAAAAGCTTACGAAATACCTCCCGCCTTTTTGAGAAGCAAGAAATAATTTATTAATAACTAAAGTAAGAAAAAGAATTTTAGCTGTTACAAGTTACGAAACTAAGATTGTAATATGTTCCACAAATTTAGAATTGAAGCTAAGAGAGAACAAAAATGACGCAAATTTTTTTTTTAGTTTATTACAAATCCCCCCTCCCAGAAAGACGGGTGAAAAATTAGGTCTGAGACCTGCAATTTCACAGAAAGGGAGATGATGCAGACCTAGCTCACGAAGTTGTTGATATAAGTAATAATAATTAGATACTAAATAAAAAAAAAATTAATTTCTCTTTTTATATAAATATAGAATTCAAATTTAAGAACGCTAAGGTGATGCGTGGAATAACTTTAAATTTAAATACAATAAAATAGGCATCAGTACAAATACAAGATATAATCTTGTTTAAAGTACACATCATAAAGTAATTTGAAAATATAAGCAATTACCCATAGTAATAACATAAAAATGAAACATAAAAATGAAAAACAATAACGTTGAATTCTTTTTTAACAATGTCAAATCTAGAAATGAAAGAATTTAATAGAACTTTCTTGAAATCAATGTTGAAAGTTTGTTTCAAAAATCCATTTAAGAGTCATATTTGGAGTGTTCATGATCTCTTTTCAAGGAAGTCTAATTATAACTTATTAATTGTCCAAGAGTCATATTTGGAGTGGTGTAGTCCATTGCCTCTTTTCAAGGAGGTCTAATTATATCGTTATTAATTGTCCAAATTCAATATAATAAGACATTTTATAATATAGTAATAATAAATTTTAACAATGTAATAAACAAACAATATAATAAAGAAACATAATAAAGAAAAAATATCACTATTAATAAATATCATAGTAAGTATAAGTAAATCTCATAATGGGTATAAGTAAATCTCATAATAGGTATAAGTAAATCTCATAATGGGTATAAGTAAATCTCATAATAGGTATAAGTAAATCTCATTATGGGTATAAGTAAATTTTTCAATAAGTAATAGTAAATATCTCAAAAGACATTCTTTAATTTCTAAATTGTATACTTAATCTCGTTTATCTCATCTCATATTTTTGGGATGAAATATAGAGAGAAGTGGAATAGAATAAAAATACAATCAATTATGAAATCATTTACTTAATTTGGTAATTCGAGTACAGGATTAAGTAGGAATATGTACAAAAAAAATTAAAATATAATATGATAAATTAAAATAAAATGAAGATAAATAAAATTTTGTTCATGTTTGAGAATGCACGTGACCTTCAAACTACTAAGACTCTTTAAAAGAAATATTAATAAGTAATAAAAATAAAAGACAAGATTATTAATGTCAATTCATGTCAGATAATTACGCAATAAATATTCTCTCGGTGTGATAAAACATTGCAAGATGCAAGTAGGAAAGAGAAAAAGAAACAAAATTAAATTCTAATTGACATGTACTTGGAGTGGAATGCAGAAGCAAAGAAAGAGAAAAAGAAAAAAATTAAAATATAGTGATAAAAATTTTGCTACTTGGCAAATAATTAATTTATTAATTGATAGCTTAAATTTAATATTACAAATAGGTTCAGTTGAAAAATATATATTTTTAAATATTTATTTGTTATTATATTATTCTAAATAGGTTAATTCAGTACAGAATAAGAAATTTCCACTTTGTTCGTCTACGCCGGCATAAACAAACAAATATAAAAATTTCCAGACAAGTGACACTCTCGCTGCAGTCAAGAGATATCATTGCCATTCTGTAAGAATTACAAGATATTATCTGAATTAATATATGGAAAGAAATTTACTGTTTAAGAGAAAAAAATTATAAAATGATAAACTAGAGATATAGTCTAAGCTACAGTTTTTACTTGAGTTTGTTGTTGTTGATTAGGGGGTTGTTGCTCATGACTTAATTTAAATTTATCAGGGGAATAATAAGGCCTTAATTTAGATACATTTACTATTTCTGAACTTTTGAACTGGTTTTGCCTATCAATTTCAAAATTTACTTCGGATAATTTGTTAAGAATTTTATAAGGGCCACTAAATACTTGTGCAAACTTTCTAGTATTAGGGTACTGAAATTCTTCATAGATAACTAGATCTCCTATTTTAAATTTTGGTTCGATATAATCTTTATCATAAAATCTTTTATTTTTTAAATGAAATTCATCAGTTCTTGCTTTAGCAATTTTAAGTGCTTCATGAACAGGGGGATAGTAATTTTGTTGTAAGGGGGAGTCATAGGTTAATTGGCCAAAAAGCAAGTAAGCAGGTGAAAATTTAGTAATAGAATGGGGTGTATTATTATATTCAATAATTACCTCAGTTAAAAGCTTAGTCCAGGGAATTTTAGAGGTAGTGGAGTTTACTTTACATTTTAATCTAGTTACTATTGTCTGATTTACTCTTTCACATTTCCCATTCGTTTGTGGATGATGGGCAGTGGTCAAACGTTGTTTAATATTATGATTTCGCAGGAATTTTTTGAATCTTGAAGAAGTAAAAGCAGCATTCCTGTCACTAAGTATTTTTGAGGGGACTGTACACTTGAAATCTTACTAAAACAGAATAATTGTTGAGGGATTTTGATATTGAAGATTTGTTTCAGACAATTTGTATAAGTTTCTGTAGTGACACTTTTGGAAGGAAATGCCCAAACATATCTTGTGGCATGGTCTATTATAATATGGAGATATTTTTTTTGTAGAATTATAATAATTGAACCCTCCTACAGTATCAACAGACAGACAGTCAAAAGGTTGATCTGTAGTGGGCATAGCTTGTAATAAGCCAAATTTTTTCTGTCTAGGTTTTTTATTTTTCTGGCAGATATCACAGTATTTAACAAAGTTAGTAATGTCTTGGGTCACATCTGGCCAATAATAGTTAGGAGAAATTAAATTTTGCATTTTTTGAACACCAGGGTAACCAAACTGTTCATGAGCAACACTAAGCAATTTTTTTCTTAGGGACATGGGAACTACCACTTTACGAAAACTTTTTCTTTTAACTATAATCAGTCCATTGTCATTAATATAATTTGATCCACACACATTTTCTTTTTCTTGCATCTCAATAATCTCTTTAACGTCAAGAAGAAAAGTAAGGGGTTTACAAAAATGAGAAATAGGGTTTCGGGACAACATGTCGGCTTCGACATTTGTAGATCTCTTTAAGTACTCTATTTTGTAATCGAACATACTTAACTTCAGTGACCACCTAAATAATCGACCTCTTAAATTTTTGACATTTTTTAACCAAACAAGAGATGCATGATCAGTATGGATGGTAAATTGTACACCGTGAAAGTAATGATAAAATTTATCTAAAGTATCAATGATAGCAAGACACTCTAGTTCGGTAATGAAATAATTTTTCTTATAACTTCTCAATCCTCTAGAAAAATAAGCAATTGGATGTAAAAAGTTATTATGGCCGGGTTGTTTAAGAACTGCACCTACCGCTACCTGAGAAGCGCCAACAAACATGTGTAGGGGTAATTTTGGGTCATAAATCTTTAAAATTGGTTTAGCAATAAGGGCATCTTTTAATTTTTGAAAAGAGTTTTGACATTCAGTATTCCATTCCCAAATAGTATCTTTCTTAAGTAATTTATTTAGGGGGTGTCTAATTTCAGCATATTTGTCAATAAATTTATGATACACATTTATAGAACCAAGAAATCTTTGTAATTCTTTAGTATTAGTAGGAGGTTTTAATTTTTTAATTGTTTCTGTATTAGTATTAGCTGGAGTTAAAGTTCCATTTTGGATTTCATACCCTAGAAAATTGATTTGTTTTTGAGCAAAAGTACATTTAGATAATTTTAATTTAATATTTTCTATTCGGCATAAATCAAAAATTTGGATGAGATGCTGTATATGTTCATCTATTGATTTAGAAAAAATAATTATATCATCAAAATAATAACAAGCAAAGTCTATTTTATATTTTGTAAGAATTCTTCTAATTGTCCTGTTGAAAATTGGGGGGCCTACCTTTACACCAAAGGGGAGAACATTCCATTCCCAGAGCCCACAATTAGTAGTAAAGGCTAACTTTTCGGAATCGGCTGTGTGAATAGGTATGTGCCAATAGCCTGAGGCTAAATCTAGTGTAGAGAAATATTGGGTACCACTTAATTTGTCTAAAATTTCATCTATTCGGGGCAAAGGTTCAGCGTCATTTTTCATAATAGAATTTAATTTTCGGTAATCAACACACATTCGGGTTTTTTTGCTTTCATCTTTTTTATTTACTAACGTAACTGGAGAAGAATATGGGCTGTAACTTTCTTTAATCAACCCAGCAGCTTATAAGGATTGGATTTGCTGAGATATTTCTTTTTCATCAGCAGTGGATGTACGATAAGGCCTCAAAGATATTGGTAGGTCAGATTTAAGATAAATACGCTGAGGTTCAATACTAATTCTCCCTACATCATATTTATTTTTTGCAAAAATATCTAAATAATCCCTTAAAAGTTCCCTTACATTTTTATTTTGAATAGCATTCAGATTCCCCAATAGATTATAATCATCATTATTAGTTCGCGGCAAGGATTGAGGAGTTATGCTATTTCCATAATCGGGTTGCACATTAGTATCATTTTTTATAATATCAAAATGAAGCAATTCTAAGTTATCACTGGATATGTTGACATATTGGTTTAACGAAATATTGTCTTGTAACACCTGGCTTTTTGCACAATCAATTTTCAAATTAAATTTGGCACAATCAGGTAAACCTAAAATAGCATAGTTCAAATCAAGCTTACTTACTAAAAAATTAACATATCTCTTTATATTACCAAATTTAATACATAATCGACAAGATTTATTAATTGTAAGAGTTCCTTGTGCCTGTCTGATAGTAATAGGGGTAACATTATGTAAATTACCATTTAAATATCGAACAAATTTGAGGGGGTAAAATTGAGACAGTTGATCCACTATCCACCACACAATACACTTTGTTATTGCCCACATATCCAGGGATAAATAATTGTCAAATATTATTAGTAGGGGGTGGTTGAATATGAGCAGGAGTTTGAGCTTGAAAAGAATTTGTGTTAAATATACAACTCCTCTCCCAATGATATGCATTTTCTATGCCTCTGTTTAAACATATTCTGCACGGACGACTAGGGTAGATGTTTTGATAATGAGTCGCAGGCATTCTAGGAGTGAAAAACCTAGGATTAAAATTTTGGGATGGATTGTTTGGAGTAGGTCGAGTCCAATGTCTGGGCTGAGGATTGGGATTGTGCATAGGTCTAGTTTGTTGAAAATTTCTATTGCTGTTATAAGAGGTATGATTTGGAATCGCTGCTAATTGTTTAGCAATGCGAAACCATTCACGAGTATTGGAAGGAGGGTTAACCATCAAACAATTTTGATACTCCGGGTGAAGTCCATCAGTTAATCCCTGTATAATTAAATTTTCCCCAAGCTGAAGTTGCCTTCCAATCTCAACTTTCTTTCTAAAATAAGAATCCAAATCACTTAGATCATTTAACTTTAAGGAAGTAAATTCAGAAAATTTTGGAACTCTAATCTGAATGTATTTTTCAGTTAAAATCTCGACTATTTCCTCATAAGTAGCACAATCCAAACAATCATTTATATAAGCTTTTAGCGCTTCCCCCTTTAAATATTTTGAAATATTTTGGTGTTTCCACTCATTATCTTTTTTTTCTACATAACATTCTCGATCAAAATGTTTAAACCATTTAAAAATATCCATGCCCGACCCAAATTCAAAAGGGACAATATCAAGTTTATTTTCTGACATTATTTCTTCCTTTACTAATCCGGATCTTAATACATGAAAGAAGGATAATTCATATGGAAAATATTTAAATGCTATACTTCAATTACTAAAATTCAATTACTATACTTCAAATACTGCAAATACCTCAATAAATAACAATAAAAATAATAAATAATAAATAAATCAATTCTGTTTGAATTCATGTGAAATAAATAAATAATAAATAAATAAATAAGTAATAAAATAATAAATATCGGTTTTCCATACATGGGAAATAACAAATAATTTTAAGAACAAAAATGCTTTTCTTTAGGTATTGAAAATAAATTTAGCAACAGAGAATTTTTTTAAGAACAAAATAATCCATCTTTCGTATTAAAAAACACCTTTAAAACTAAATAAAATTTCTATGAGCAGAAAATTTCAATTAATTATAAATTAAGAACAAATTTATTTTTTAATATCTGTAATAAAAATAAAAAAATCAAGAATTTAAAGTTTTACCTACAAAATACAGTAATAAATAAATAAAAGCAAATGATGTTGAAATTTGTCGTGCAGGTGTTCTTTGGATTAAATAATCAGTAAATGATTTCGTAGATGTTAATTATATTTAAAAGAATACTGGAGGCATATTTCACAATCAAGGGATTTGTAGATGCAAATGCCGAACATAACCACAAACAAGACTTCATAACACGATCTTTTTTCACAGCTGAAAGGTTTATCATTGCATGCAACATCATGGGCATTACTTCGTAGATTTAGATGCGTCTCAGAACAAAACCATCACAACAGATGTTTCACCGAGTAATCGTTCATCGAACATGGCAAACACAAACAGCGTTGTGAAGCAATTCTCATACAAAGGTTCATTTTGTAGTTGATGAGCTCGATAATTCTTATTCAAAAATCGAACGCCGGTTCATCTCGATCCTGCCGGCTAAAATGTAATAAAACGACGGCGATGTTCTATAATAGTGTATAAGCTTGTAGAATACTACTATTCACTAAGACTCAATAGTGGGATGAGCAGTCGTTCTGGTAAGTGGATAAGCCATGGATTTGTTCTCGTAGGAGTTTCTCCAATAACAATGCAAGAAATCAGTTTTTTAGTTCTTTATTATTTAGAGCACGAACTTAAGTTACTCCACAGATCACCGTTCCACACATCTATCACTACGGCCTTCGCTCACTAAGCTGCAACATTCTCGGCGTTCTACGTTCTCGGAAAAAATGACATGGCTTCCGAGTAGTTTAAACGAGAGATGCATTCTGACCTCCTGAAAAGCCAAATGAAAATAATCATTTTCACGACAAAGCTAGCGCCCTCCTACTCCGCGTCAATCATTTTAAAAATCCAATTAGGATGAACTCGAGCTTCAAACGGACAAAAATGATCAATTCTAATTGGTCGTAGCAGGCGGTCATTGGCAAGAACTATGTTTTTTCCTCGGAAGAACAAGCCCTTTAGCAACGCGTGACCCTTTAGCAACCTGTCTCGCGATGTTAAAAATAAAAAATAAAATTAAAATCCCAGGAATATTCCAGAAAGTAAAAAGCTTACGAAATACCTCCCGCCTTTTTGAGAAGCAAGAAATAATTTATTAATAACTAAAGTAAGAAAAAGAATTTTAGCTGTTACAAGTTACGAAACTAAGATTGAAATATATTCCACAAATTTAGAATTGAAGCTAAGAGAGAACAAAAATGGCGCAAAATTTTTTTTTAGTTTATTACATATATATATATATATATATAACATTATTTATAAACCAATTTTTATTTAAAACAGATTCCTTTATAAAATTTCATTTAATAAAAATGGTTTCTTTCCAATATCAATTTTACTGAACTAAGTCTCTTCCACAAAATAATCTTCAATAAATAAAAGTTAAAATACTAGTGTTAAATTCATTTTGAGTAAATAATAAAAGTTCATATTAAAAAGCACAAATAAATGTACTAAAACTATTTGCAGGTGCATAACATGCAACGTAATATTATTTTAAATGTATTAAAAATATCTTAAAATACATCATAAATTTTTAATGGTTTTTAATGTATTTTTAAGGTATTTCTAATGTATTTTAAATAATGTTATATGTATGCACCTGAAAGTAATTTTAGTTCAGTTATTTGTACTTTTTTATATGAATTTTTTAAAAAAAAATCCTAATCACTAGAAAGGTTCCACATACATTCAGAAACCTTTTCCTTTCCTAATAAAAGGTTTCCTATATATTCAAAAACATTTCCTCGTCTACAAGAAGATTTCTTATGTATCCAGAAACCTTTCAGATCCGTAATGCAAGGTTTCAGAAACTTTTCATAACTAATCAGAAAGGTTCGGTGTCTTAGAGGAAACATTTTCCTGCTCGGATCAGAAACCTTTCCGTTAGTATCGTGCCAGCACAGGTCTCCGTTACTTTTTGAAACGTTTCCGAAATTTTTTTACAGTGTAGTAAAGCATCGCAATTTTAAATTTTTTGATTTAAACTTATTTTTAAGTAAGTTTAAATCACATTAATTATAAAAGATTGATACGAGGAAGAAAAAGTTAAAATTTAAAGTTGAACGTATTTTATGGAAAAATGAAAAGCATTGTTAGATTCTTCAGTACATAAATAGCGATTTCTGCAAATTTCATGCTATTATTCATTAGAAACACTTTATTCACTTTTCCAAAAGATTTGTTTGTTAAGAAAGAAAAAACAGTATGAGAAAACTTTTAAATACGAAGAAATATTTTTGTATAAGTATCAAATTACTTAGTATTAAATATTAAACTTCTTTGATAATATTGAATTCAAATTTCCATTTAAGAGTTATTTCAATGAAGAAACTGCTTAAAAACTTGAAACAATTTTTAAATACTATGCAATTTTTTTAATTGCATATTTGTGGTATTGAACTCGAGCTATGATGACACTTTGTTTTGGGCTTGGATTTAAAATTAGCGGGCTACGGCTCCGAATAAAGAGCCCGCACTCATCTCTAATAAACAGGACAACCCTAAAACAAAATTAGGTTTTTTCGCTGGATAAGGCCACTTTTAGTAGAGTTTTTACAGACTCAAGCCGGAGGGTCTAGTCTTCAAAGTATAGTGAAATAACCCCCATGGCTGATAGTTGAAATAAGAAGCGTGGAAATAAAGTTCATCATAAGTCTACGATATAGAGTATCTGGTCCTTTTTAGTCTCTGATCTGAGTGTTAAATTCAGGGGGTGGCCCTGGGGGACATTTCCCCCCGGAGCAATACGTCCCCCTCCGGGAAATTTGAGATTTTGAGTTTTCAATGAGCAAAAAGTGCAATTCCCCCTTCCAGAACTCTATAATATCCTTCCCGGAGCCACAGGAGTCAATCCAGAAGAAAGGTGTCTGAATTCAACACTGCCTGATCTTAAACTGCCCTTGAGAGTATATGAGTAATATGCACCAGCGCTACTGTCTTTTAGATACTTTTTTTTTTCAAAAAGTACAATAGTTAAAAAAATGAAACCAACACGAATAATTGAAGACTATATTAGTTCACATGATATATATTTTTCATATTTTATAGAAATTTTAAAGTAGAAAAAAAAATATTTTTCTTACATTATTAATGTAAGAACAATATATTTTTATTTATTATTATTTTTACACGTACACACACACACACACACAAAAATTGCAGAATAATGCACAAAGTATGTGTTTTTAAGAAAACAATTCGTTAAAATAAAGATGTGAGTTTTGAGTTATAGAAAAAAAAATAATAGGAATTTGTTAAAATATTCATAACTTCCCCTCTTTTTTTGCAGAAAAAGAAGAAGGCCAAAAAGAAGAAGTAGGAGCTGTACTGTGTACATCCATAATACATCATTTTTGGGCGAAGTGTGTCTGTGGAGGGAGAGGGTTGAAATTTGATATTATTATCATTTTTATCAAAGTAAAATTTTCTTCATTGTTTACATTTTTCTTTATATATGTTTACTTTTACATCTGTTGCCTTAATTTTTGTAATCTGTTTTCTTATTTTTATGAAAAAACAAAGTTATTATAAAATCCTTGAATGGTTATAAAATCATTTCATTCCAAAAGATGGAAAAAACCAACGTTCAACGTTAATATTCTCCTGCCATATGCGTACATAATTCGTTGTTCGAGAAACCATATTCCAAATGTTACACGTTATTTTTGCTAATAATAACTAGAGAAGAATGTAATCATCCTGTTTTGTTTACAAGAAACCGTGCGAGCAGTTTTTGGTCCTTTTTAGTCCCCTGCAAGGAGGAATTGCAAAAAAGACTAATATTATTATTCAATGCATTATATAATAAAAACATTTACTTTAACTTTTAAATAATAAGTATTTCTTTAAAATATTTGATATAAAGTTATATCTTATATACTCACTGATATTTTATGACTTTCTTCTCCGAAATTGCCAAAAAGTTGATAACCTTATACATTTAAAGCCCCTTTTAAGCTTCACTTGTACATTGACTTGAGAATAGAACATCAACTTGGTAATATTACGCGAGAAGAAAGTATAGTACACAACAATAACAGAATGCTTACGAGTACGAAACAAACCTATAGAAAAGTGCTATGTATGGAAACATTCTCTTCTTTTGACGTATTAAATATCCTGCTCGAGTGGAAATATTTATTTTTGTAATAACTGAAAAACCGTAAATTCAATTTTGACGAAATTTGTTTTCCCCAAATATCATACTTTGTGTATTACTCTGTAATTTTTTGATTGGTTTACGTTTAAAATTACTACACTAAATTTATTTAAATTTTTTTGCTGATTTTTTGTGTAGAATTTGTGCAAAAATGTGCAGAAATATATTATGTGAAATAATCCTTATATATATTATAAATGTGAAAGTGTGTCCGAAAAATTGGAATGAAATTGGCTTCAAAACGGATGGATTAATGTCTTTGAATTTTTGTATATAGATAGATTATTGGTCTGAAATGAACATAGGCTAATTCTTTTTTATTCAAATATTTTTCTTAATAATTCAACATTTCACTATTTTTCATTCAGAATAAATTGAAAAATTTTCCATATTATTTAATCATCTTTCTTTTTTCGTTGCCAAAAAATAAAAAACCGGAATAATTATTTCTCCTCTGTAATTAATTTTCAACTGAAAGATTTTCACGTGATAAAACAAAATGAAATAAATAAATGGACCCTATTCTGTTTTTCGGTTCGAGGTTAAAAACCGCGATTTTACCAATTATGACGTCAGAGGAATACTGTTTTTCTTCTTATATCACGCAGACGATTATATAAATTTTCTTTTACACTTAGAAGACTTCACAAGAATATAATTTCACACTTTACAAGAATATAAATATTTTAGTAGTTTTTTCAGATATTAATCCGTAATAAAAATGAACCTTTTTCTTTCTTTCGATTCGACGCTTTAAAATTCAACTTTTTACCAATTGTGACGTCACAGGAATACCTTCTATAAAGAATTTTAAAAATATCAATGTAACGTCATATCTGAAACAAAGTATAATTTTTCAAATTTTCAAAAATTCTGTTTTTTTTTTCGTTTTACAGAAACTACCCCTTTTTTGACACTTTCTAACATGGTCTAAAAGTGTTTACAACTTCAACCTGTCTGTATACCGGATGCTGAGTGCCGTCTGTTTGTCCGTGTTTCAACTTGAGTAAATATAATGAGATTCATACGAAAATAACATACATTATTGAGATTTGCCATAGCATATGCGGCATTGAAAATGAGCCAGGTAGCAATTATAGCTGAATCACGGGAGCACTCAAAAGGAGACTTTACATTATGGTCTACGGCGAAAAAATCATTTGTGGTGTATTTTGATAATATTACATAATTTTAAATGTAATGAAATTTACATGCATTTTTAAGGTTCACAAGAGCATTGTTACTATCGAATATGTTAAGTATAGTACTGATAGTGTGCATACAGGGAGCTCAAAAGTACACTGCTCAAAACAATTAAAGGGTATTGCAGTTTTAGGTGGATTTTTTATCTGGGAAACTTTTTAGCTGATTGATACATGGTCGACAGACATAGTGGGTTATATGAGAATAAATTACACATGTTTGGCAGAAAAAAATGCATTTTATTGCGCATTTGTGTACAAAAGGGAAAAAACACAATTTGTGCATATGAGAAAAAAAGAATAAGAAAAGGTGTTTTCTTCAAAGAAAATCATTTTCAGTAGGGGGTATGGTTTCCACTGGCGGCCAGCAACGTTGAACACCTTCGAGGCATGGACTCAAT
Organism: Maratus speculifer; assembly: GCA_964019185.1. Classification (NCBI taxonomy): domain Eukaryota; kingdom Metazoa; phylum Arthropoda; class Arachnida; order Araneae; family Salticidae; genus Maratus; species Maratus speculifer. The sequence goes on along the minus strand of CAXHSM010001376.1, from coordinate 28,134,780 downwards.
AAGGCTATTAATGACGAGTTGGGGTATTCTGCTCCACTCTTCCAGAAGAGCTCTTTCTAGTTCTTGGAGAGTTTGTGGGGGTTGTTGCCGGCCAGAAACTCGTCTTCCTAGAGCGTCCCAAACGTGCTCGATTGGATTCATGTCTGGAGAACACGCTGGCCATTCCATTCGAACGATTCCTTCCTCGAAAAGAAAATCCTCCAACAGGTTTGCACGATGTGGCCTGCAGTTATCGTCCATTAAAATGAAGTTATCTCCGATTGCTGCAGCATAAGGGACTACAATAGATCTGAGGATCTCATCCCTATATCGGCGACCAGTCAGAGCTCCATATCGAATGATGTAGAGGTCAGTGCGCCCGTCAATGGAGATGCCACCATACACCAACACTCCTCCACAGCCAAATCTGACACTTTCGTGCACGAACGCAGGATTATTCCTACTGCCACGGTTCCTCCAGATGAAAATACGCCTATTATCCGGATGCACAGAAAAACGGGACTCGTCAGAAAACAGAATATTGTTCCATTCATTTCTCCTCCAGTTGACATGCTCGGTTGCCCACTCCCTGTACATCCACTCTCCAAAAATGGTTCCAGATCCTGGAAATGACACTTTGTAACACTCCAATGGCTTGCGCTACTTCGGCTTGAGTTTGGCCCCCTTCTAACCTACCAACAATTCTCCAAGCTTCAGAATCTGTCAAATGACTTCGCTGAGACATCGTACTCATCGAAACAAAGCAATCACTGAATGTCGATCATCCTTGTCTTCATTCTCTTTTATCCAGTTGAAAGTCAAATTTCATTCGCTGCCGCTGAAGCGACGTTTTTGACGTCGAACTCAAAATTTGCATACTCCACAGTTTGAAAACCAGAAAATTTTGCATTTGTGATTCTCTTCTTCTATTTTCGGCAAACAAATTTCGTTTATATCTTTATTTTATATAAAACTTCAAATATCCTTTAATTGTGAGTAGTGTGTTTCAATATATCATAGTCTGTGAAGAAAAACCATTTACAGCGTATTTTAATATTGTTATTTTATTAAGGTTATTTTAATAATATTGAAATTGATATCAGTTTCTGAAGTGTACTAAAACAGGATTTCTGTAGAAAACGGGGTGAAAAGGTATAACATTCATTTACAAGATCACAGAAAAATGTTCGGTAATATAATAGTCTACGTCTACGGGGAAAAATATTCCCAGGGTATTTTAATTGCGTGGCACTATTTCAAACACTAGCCGCCTATGGCGACAAGTTTGGTCTCCATTAAAAATATTCTACGCATTCCATCATGTTATTTTTACTCTTAATTTAATTTACTTCTTCAATCATTATCCAAATCGGAAGATTCCGACCAGAGAAATTAAGAACTGTTTGCAATCATGGTAGCATTTCATAATTCATAATTTAAAAATTTAATAATGAAAAAGCATGCTTTTTTTATTAATTTCGTTTCTGAGTTCATAAATATGACAATAAAAAAACGTGAATTCAAACTGTAAACAAGGCCGCAATTTTACCTAGTCAAACAAAACTATAACAAAACTGTCACGTCATTATCTACAATGATGTCATAAGAATATTGTCCAATTATTGTTGAAAAACTTGCTGTACGAACCTCCATGATTATTTTTTTCCCGTTCGTGACTGAATGTATCTTTTACGGCTTATTTATTTTTTAGGAATGCGATATTAAACTATGAATGTCAATTTAAATTCAGTGGGTGTTATTTCAAAATATACATACATTTTTAAGTGTAAATTAGAAACAATGCTTTTATGTTGCAATAAATTATTTTGGTTTAGGTTATTATTAATACTATTAATTATTTATGTATGTGATTGCGCATATGAAAAAATAAAAAGGTTGCGAGAAAAGATTTTGTCAAATTTCTTTTCTCGCTAAGCACTCACTTTCTTTTGCCAATTACCTATGCTGGAAAAATACATTTAGTATTGTATTTTAAATGAGATGAATGAATCTGATATACATATTTTTTAATCTGTGTTATAAATAAAAGTTATGTATTTTAAATGAAATAAGTTATAGTTTTATGTTTCAAATGAAACTATGGCATATGGCATAAAATTTGGCAAACCTGCACACGGCTAGCATAAAAGCATCAAAATGGCAATCATGCATATAAAAATGTGAAGTGGGGAGACTTGGAAGTGTTGATGACATTGGGCTTTTATATTATAGATTATCGACTTATCACCTGCGCTGGCTGACATGAAATTGGCTGCTTAACATATAAAAAGTGAAGTGGGTAAGCCCGGAAGTGTTGACAGTCACATGACTTAGGCTTTTATTATATAGAACAAGGCCACCTTATCATAATAAGGCCTCGCATTCAGGAGAAAATCTATTGTTGAAATTGTCCCTATAGTTGCCAACTTATTATATGACTTTGTCTCATAAGTAACGTCACCTGGCGCATACTACTGTTAATAATCCATGCACAAATTTATAGGAAAAAAATGGAAAATATTTCAGTTTCTCACATTAGATGGCGTTACCAACGGGAAAATCATGTGGTTTCTAACCACGTGTACTGCGGTCAAAGGAAGCTTGGCGTATGACAAGCCTTGTTATTATGATAAGGTAGTCTTGATATAGAGGATGATGAAATTAATATACTGAGATAATCAATACAATGATAAATACTGAAATTTACTACAATATGCTTGCAGTTAAGTATGATTTGCATCACATTTGTTGTTCATTTACAGAGGCGCATAAAAGATTTTGGACCTGTGTCCAGATCTCAGATATTGTATCCAAAGTATGGTCTATTAGAAAAGATTGCTGAAGAGCTTTTTCAATTATCGTATGTATTTTAAGGAAAACTAAATGCATCCTGAAATTCAGCTACATTTGGCATAATAAGAGATGTTTGTAGAATTTAAATAAATGTTGTATCGGACTATTCAATAAACTGGATATATGATCACCTATGCAATAGCGATTCCCGGAAATATGAATTCAATAATTTGAATCGGGTTTTTTGCTTGAATAATTTAAGCTAAATATGCGGTCGTATAAATATTTGCACGTAATATACAGGACTGTACAAAAGAATTCAAGTACGTTTCTGTCTATTATTAGAAATTGCTAAAGGTGAATTTTAAACTTCGTTATTTTTTTTCTAACTAAGCAAAATTTTAACATTGTATTTAGAATATTTACTAACACATAGATCATATACACAGCTGCAGAAAAGAATCGGCCGACGAAGTTATGTATTATGGAAATGTTGGATATATTTTTTATTACCTAGGTTTAACACGTTTTTTCTTTTTTGATATGGAATTCTGAAATGCACTACAACATGATTTCTGTACAACTGGGGTGCGTTACAGTTGTTCTACAGTATAAATGGTTGCAATTCCCTTTTCGCGATTGTTCATATTATCTAACACATTTTCCAATTACTTGACTGAGTTCTTTAAGTCCCCTATAAAAAAAACTACTGCATAGCCTGGTATAAGATATGTGTTATACATATTTTAAATTATTGTTAATGAAATGTTTTGTTTAATTAAAGCGTCTATCTTTTTTTAATGCTACGTGAACGACGTCACGGGTAACAGCTAGTATATTCTGTGACTGACGTTTGTTTCCTTTTTTTAAACTTTTGTACTTTTGAGAAAGACGTACTTGAAAAATACTAGCACCGGCGCATACTTCTTCAATTATCTCAAGGACAGGTCAAGGTCTTGAACTAAAAACACTCGACATTATCTATCCATGGTGAGCTTTATTACACATGCTATTTCAAACATTGGACATGAGGACCATTTCAAAACGCTATACGGCTAGATGCTTTTCTTTCATAATACTCGGACTCGTCCGGAAAATTTGATTTATTTTTGCAGATTTGGAGAGGGTAAGACTAAATTTTCACGTTTCAGATCGAAGCGGCATTTCGTTGTTTCTCCCTCTTTTTTCTTTTTTTCAAATTAATAATATTTTACAGTCATTAGATAAGAAAAAGAGCATCTGAATACTTTCTATTCTCCGAATTACCATTGAGAGATATAAAAAGTACTGCTGGATTGGCAATCGTTTCCACTTATACAATTTGAAGAAAAAATTTAAAATACACATAATCTATATATAAAAAATGCATCGATTTAGATATTTTATAATTTTTACACCCACTTCTGACACCACATTCTGTAGCTTTCAACAAGGTAGCCAGAGAAAAAAGCTTCTATTGCATACCACTTCAAATTTCATCATTATTATTATGAAATTTTAGGAAAATCCCAAACCTTCATAAAGTTAGATGAAGTTTGCACATGCTAATATTAATTCATCGAAAACTTTTATTTATTATTTTCCTCTAAAAATTACGAGATGCAACTTTTTAATACAATGCAACATATAGAAATACAATGCAACATATAGAAATACAATGCAACATATAGACTAAAAAAAAATTAGGTGCTTTTATTTTCAATTGAAATACAAACTTTTAACTATAAAAATTGCTAATAAAATAAGGTTTGAAAAGTTTTGAACTATGATCCACATTAATTTTCATGGAAAATTAACCACAAATGTTAAAAATATGGGGATGTAAGTGTGCAGTAAGATGCTGCAAAGAAATCAATTACGGTTTTTTTTCTAGGGAACACTGCAAAAAGTTGCCAATTAACTAGAAAAATGAGTTGTCAAAGTTAAAACTTATTTGGATAATTGTTAACCCGAGCTTCATTAAGATAAAACTTTGAATTTTTTTTAAAATAGTTTTTCCTTCATGAAACGAATGCAATTTAATCTAGAAACATAATGCAGTCTTATGTATAAAAAATTCCCTTATCTTGAAAAATAGCACATCGTTTTTTGTAAGAATGTATAGATTAAAACATATGCGCAATTTCAGGACCAGACTTGCTTTGAATACCAAAAATTGACTTTTTATAATGATGTAAAAAAAAAACATTGTAACATTCCCATAGACTTATTACATAACTGGACTCAGAAATAGAAATATTTACTTGATGCTTTGACCACCTTCTCACCATCATGTGATGGTGGGAACTAAATTTGAAATACATGTGGATTTAATTTTTAAACAATGTGTAAATTTTCATAAAAATCAAAATTTAGAACATCTTACTCCATTTCATCCTTTTAAATTTCTGTTTTTTTTTTCTTTCTTTCTTTGTTATTTTATTTTTTAAGAATCTTATTTAATGAACTAAATTAAGGTAAAGTACACTTTCCAAATTGAAAGCTTCTGGTTTCTGCAATGTAAATTGAAATTTACCATTCCTTATTTTAGCACTCATTTCCGTTTCAAAAATTCGAAAGAAAAATTGCCGCTTTCGGCTCAAGTTCTTTTATTTTATAAGCACAAAATACATTAAATCAGACTGTTTTTAAAAAGAATCCTAAGTATTGGTTTTAATGAAATGAACATCACATTTCATTTTTCCAATTAATAGGAAACATTTATGAAATTGCAGTAATTCTTTAACATTTGCCGATATAACATTAGCGAGTTTTGATTATTCGCTATACTCGATTATTTTTTCTAAAGTAATTTCGCTTTGGTTTATCAATTCCATAAAACTGTTTGACTCTATCTGCTGCATTGTATTGTACAGTCTAAGTTTAGCGAACATCAATCCTTGAATTCAGAGAAAATATAGATCAATAATTCAAAAAAGTCCTGATATATAAAATCATGTTAATATTTAAAAAAATCCTTAATTTTCTAAAATTCAAAATTTTTATTGAAAGTGAAAATGTTTTTGGAAATTATATGAAAAATTTTAAAATTTCAGTAACTTGTTAAGATAGCAATAAAATGCAATCCTTAACTTTAACTGGTCAAGAATCTCCAATTTAAAAGAAAAATCGTAACCGTGACTTTTCCTTATATGAAAATTTATAGAGATATTTGTTCATCATGAACTCTCAATCGTTTTTCAATAAATTTTTTCAGATAATAGCAAAAACTAAACCGAGTACGGTATGTTTATAATTATTCAAACGTATTTACAGCATGTGTTTTTTAAACCTTCATATATATTTACATTTCAATTACTTATTTATATTAAAACAAACTATTAAAATATAATGCACGATGATAGATTTCACCATTCTCGACTTTGACATTTGCGGAAGTTTTTGATCAATCAATATGATTAATTGATAAGCCATAGATTTGAAAAACAGTTTTTTCATGTAGATGTTGAAGAAGCCTCGCGGAAATACACTTCTTTTGTTCACTCATGAAGGACAATACGAATTTTTAAAATGTCCATTTGGGCTGACCAATAGCCCTAGTGTTTTTCAAAAATATATTTATAATTCATCCATCGAGAATGTTAAAGGATTATTGTATACTTTAAATCATAAAATAGAAAATTTCCTATATCATTTACTATTACGACTCTTAGTCCCAAGAAAAAGATGTATGCTTTGCTACAAAGTACACAAGTAATTTTAACATTGTTCGGGGATAATAAGTCCTTTAATGTCAATGCAGTGATAGTAAAGCTTCTAATGTTTAACCAAAATACGTGATGTAAAACTACTTATTATCAACTCCCACGCTCTTGTCACAATTTCAAGAACTCCTACCTCCTTGGGGTACAGAGAATATTGAAACCTGATTTACACAGGACATCTGACAACACTATTACACAGATAGAATTTTTAAATCGATTGAGATATAGTCATTATGTCATTGATAACACTGTGTACAGTAGCTTGTTTAAATTATTATTACTTTTTGACCAATTCATGTCTTTTGATAAACTTAAAAGGACGAGACATGTACTTGTGTTTCTAAAAAATATCCGTATTTTTTTGTGAGTGCTCATCTTGTTGTTCCTCATAATAATAATAATGTTTCTGAAAGTTTGTTAAAAATATATTTCCTGCAAAAACGGTGGAGCAAAAGGTTCATGAACCCACAACAACCCACTTTGCAAAAAAAAAAAAAAAAAAAAAAAAGAGATAAGTAATAATCAGCATATGCATTTTAACTTTTGCGTGAAACAGAAATCACTTTTAAAAACCTCTAACGTTAGAAAAAAGGCTAAAATATAATTTATAATATATTACGAACAAAAATAATTAAAAATGCATACAAAAATCACATGAACAGAGAATAAAGAATTAATAAATTTCAATTCCTTCCTGCAAATTCTGTTTTTAGTTTATGAAAGCATCCAATCAGAAACAAACAATCATTCTCTTACCACTCTTTTTGTCACAGTGTACTTACGGCTATTCATTACGATTTCATAATAAGCAGATTTTAAAAATATGCTCATCTATTTAACAGCTAAATAACTAATCAAATCTTCATTCCCATTGACACGCAGTGACGCCTAAATGATCTACTCATCACACCACTCCTAACATTTTGGTTTTATCATACTCCAAAATTCTAAAATACAAAACTTAGACAAAATCATTAGATTTATTTTTTAGATGAAATTTGCACACACACACAAACATTAGCTCATATTATAACACAAGAGCAGAAAAGATTGATCATAGCTCAGTAAAAATTGGTCTTCAGTTCAACTTGGCAAAATAATACATTCTCGAAGGCTTAACAATTACATATTAGTGTCAAATTTCGTAATATTGTTTCATTTCATACTAAGCATGCGTTTTGGCAGTGATAATCTAGAAATGTGATATTCCTACCAGAATGACAAAATATTGCCAGCTTAAGGATTTTGTTTGTAAAAAAATTAAATTTAAAAGCAAGACTTTTTTTTTGGCAGACAAATATATTTTTAGCCTATTTTTCATATTTTTTTAAAACTATCACTTGAATAAAGCCTTTCCTATCACATAAGATATCAGGAGTTTTTTGAGTATTATCAAAAAGATACTAAGCTGTGAAATATGTGCAATGTTTTCAATTTTGTTATAAATGCTAAGCAAAATAAAGTGATTAATAGAAAATGCAATGACACATACAGGCTCCATATTCAATGGTAATTAAGGTAAGGAGATTTTCCGCAATTGTATACTTAGTATATTTTTTTTCTTAAATATTCATCAAATAATCTTTTGGAAAATATTTCATAAATCAAACATTTTCTTTTCTCTAAAGTGAATCAAGCGATGGGCTCTTAGATTGCTATTATTATTAAATCTTTTGGAACATATTTCACAAACAAAAGGTTTTTCACCCGTATGTGTCAAGAGATGTTTTTGTAAATTATAATTCAGAGAGAATCCTTTAGAACATAATTCACAGACAAAAGCTTTTTCTCCTGTATGAATGAAGAGATGTCTTCTTAAAGTACTCTTATCATTATATCTTGTGGAACATATTTCACATACAAAGGGTTTTTCTCCTGTATGCGTCAAGAGATGTTTTTTTAGATTACTATTATCAGAAAATCCTTTGGAGCATATTTCGCAAACAAAATGTTTTTTTCCGGTATGCTGCAAGAAATGGGCTTTTAGGTTACCATTCTGAGAAAATCTTTTAGAACATATTTCACAAACAAAAGGTTTTTCACCTTTATGAATCAAAATATGTTTTTTAGGTTGCTCTTATCAGAAAATCTTTTGGAACATGTTTCACATTTAAAGGGTTTCTCTCCAGTATGAGTCACGAGATGACATTTCAGATTGGTCTTACTAGAAAATTCTTTTGAACATATTTCACAAACAAAGTGTTTCTCTCCAGTATGAGTCAAGATATGTCTCTTTAGATGACTACTATTAGAAAATGTTTTGGGACACGCTTCACAAGCATAACATTTTTCTTTTATATCAAATGAAGAATGTTTTTCTTTAACACCATTTTCTGCAACAAAGAGAAGTTTACTCACAGAAGAACCTAATTCTGAAATCAATGACATTTCCTTGAAAGTCTAGTTCTAGGATGAGCAGAAACTTCTTTAAATTATCAGTATGAAAAGATTGTTGCCATTCCCATCAAAGGAAATGACGCTGTCTTTGAATCTAAAAGCAAAAAATATTAATAAACAACACATTTTTTCACTAACTGCTCTAAAATTTAAATATCAATTAAGAAGCCGGTTTTAAAGTTTCCATTTTCTTAAGCAGAGCAAAAGTCTTTCACTAAATTATCACATTATATATTAATTCTTATTTACGACTTATTTATATATTCTTATTTATGACTCTGTATAGATACTAAGATGGTCACGAGGTATATGGTAAAAATTATTTTAATCTTATCTGTTGGGGGACCTCCCCTAAAAGTTCTTTATTAGTTAAAAGATGTTATTGGTAAAGTTTCAGCTCAGTTAAATAAAAATTAGCTTGCCGCACCAAGATTAAATTCTAAAACAAAATGAGATTTTTAGCAAAAAAAAAAGTTTTTCTTTCATTAATTGAAAACTATTTTACCTAGAAATCTGTTTCCTGTTTGTTTGTTTTTAAGTAAATGATGTTCCCTTGAGCTTTTATCCTCACAAAAACTTATTGTCATTCAGTATTTTTCATGTCAGCTCGTGAATCATATTTCGAAACTTTGCATTTTTAAAAAATAAGTGAAAAATGACAAATGAGTAATTTTTATATTATTGATAATTTTTATTATGTTTACATTAAAGGGCAAAGGAAATTGAGCAATTTTTGTAACTTTAAAAATACTTAATAAATGAAAGGTAATTAATTGTTATCTAGCTTTCTGCCTGGGAAGAACGAGCTCCTCGATTTGTATTGCAATTGAAGCGCATCTAAAAAAAAACAACTCAATTTTTCTTTTTTTATAACAAACATGTTTTAGTTACAGTTAACATTAACAATTTTTAGAATTTACGAAACATTCCGGCTATTCCCTCCCCCCCCCCTTATCGGTATAATGGCAGAATTTAAATTGTCAAGTTTTACGAATATTATTTCATAATAATCGCCAAGTGAAAGTGAACATCACAGAAGTTGCTAAACTTACAGTCATCCACCAGTTAACCACAGGCATTAATTTTGATAAGTGTAGTACGACTCTGCAAATAAGTATTTCGCAAACAATAGTTACAGTGAAACCTCCAAATAAGGGACACCTCTGTTTAAGGGAGAAAACCTACGGTCCCAGTCCCATGGTGTAGGACGTATAATGTATTTACCTCTGAATAAGGGACACTCTATTTAAGGGACCCAGCTAAAAATGAACTGCAGTTTTTTTGAAGAAGTAAAGTATTTTTGAGGTTTTCCTAAAGTTAACTATAAATTCTCTATAGAGCAATCTCAACTATAAAATCACTATAGTTATTTTAAAGTTAATTTGAGATGATTTTGTAGTAATTTATTTTAAATATACTGTGAGCTGTTAACTTTAAAAATACTGTAGTTCTTATGAAGTCATTTTATAATCACAAATTAAAAAATATGTGAGACTTTATAACCTCAGAAATACTGCAGTAAATTTGAAGTTATAATCCAATCATTAATTTAGAAATATATTTTCTGATGTATCTCCAGTATAACTCTAATTATCGTCCAGTAAATTGACAGACTTTAATCGGTTAAAAGTAAACTCAATTATATTTCAAAATCGAAGGAGGGATTTTCCACCGCATCCACCCACTTCCTTAGTGAAAAATTTATTAGTTCCTACTTTATTTCGTTACTCAAAAATTAAATTTTTTATTACAAAAAAAAATTAAATTTAGGCATGGGCGTATCTTCTCTCCCACCCAGATGACATTTTCAGTCCCTCCTTTATCTTTCAAAATCGAAGAAATGCAATCACTACCTATCCCCTTCGCCCCCTCCCCCCGCTTTTAACGGGGAATTTTTGATTCCCTTAATTTTAAAGATACTCGCAAGTAATAAATTTTTCTATGTGTTTCAAAACAGAAGAAAAAGTTGTGCAATTTATCTTGAAAAATCTAGGAGAGTGGGGGAGGGGGGGCAAATGACTGTCCCATAATTCCCCCCCCCCTCCCTTTTAACGAAAAATTCCTTGTTTCTTTTTTTTCTAGCTACTTGCAAAGAATAAATTTTATTGTGTTTTCAAAATTTAGAGTGGAGTCATGTCCCCACCCCTCCTCCCCTTATCGGAAAATTCTCGTTTAGTTTTTTTGGAATTTTCATAAAGAAAAAAGTCCTTGGAGGAACATCGGAACATACTTTCCGCTAAAATGACTTCCAGTTTTTATGAAAATTACTTTTACTTTATAAAAACAAACAAAAAAACCGATAATTCTTATTAAATAGTTCATTTTAAATTTACATTTGAAAATTTTATTATTTTTCACGCAATGGACGCTGATTTCTAACTTTCACTATTTAGCGAAACGAGATTGACTAATCAAAACCCAGCAGTTTTGCCAAGAACCAAGAGATCATGAAGATACAGACCTCTGATTGGCCAATCCCGTTTCGCTAAACAGCGAAAAATCTCCCTGTTTCGCCACCGTTATTTTTAGTTGTAGACATAAAACTATTCAACTTTTGGATATCTTGATAGCTTAATGTTTACCATGTGAGACTCGCATGTCACCCTTTGCTGCCCGGTCTTGTAATAGCGATTTAGCAATCTTTTATTATTATTTTTATATACTTTCGCTTAATTATTGTGTTTGAATAGAATCACATTAAGATAAGATCGCAAATTTATGCCCCGAGTTAGATTTATTGGCGTATTATTAGTATTACCGGCGTGTATTTATTGTTCGTAATCCGTTTTGTGTGTAAATTTCTTTGATTTATTTATTTTATATATATAGCCATGAGTAAAATTATGCACCGAGCTAGATCTATCTTTTTGATTGGACTAAATAATTAACAAAACACTAAGCCTTGTTTTAAGAAAATCAAAATTAATAAAAATATTTCAAAGGAGGATATCTACGATCGAAAGATTATTAATGTTACCTTTTTTAGTCTTTAAAAAAATAATAATAGAGGTGCAGTCAACAAATAGCTATTTATTATAAATTTGAATAATTCTTTATGACTATAATAAAGTAAAGAGTTCAAGTATCAATATCAGTTTTTTATTGATTGCTATTTTTGTGTATGTTCGTGTTTTTTAGTATAATATTGAAGTTACTGCTTCTATGGTTTTAAACAATGCAATGTTTTTAACTTAGGTTTAAAATTTATCAAAAAGAATCTGCATGGCTTATTAAAATTTGGAATTAAAGCTAATTTTAAAAATAAACAGGAAATATATGCTTCCAGATAGTGTAGAAACTTTTTGTCTATTTTTTTTCTTTGAATTAAATCTGCCCACTTCTGACTGTTACTGAACATTAAACTTGGAAGTCGCAAATGGCGTCCAATGGCCTTTACCTAACCCTTTTACTTTTTTTATGTCTTTAATCTTGTTTTTTTGGTCTGGTGATGTCAGTTAATTTTTTCCCTTCTCCAATCAAATGGACCTTGTTGAACTGGAAGTAAAAGGTCCTTCAATGGACACACAAACCAGAGCACTGTTCCACGAATTTTGCTGCGATTGGCCATCTGAATGTCACAGAGACTAACTTTAAGCTCAAAACTTCATCAGTCATCTGATGGCTTCAGGACCCAAACCCTACTTTTCCTGCTTATCAATAACTTTAATATATTTATTTTAAATTTGATCAAGTAGCTTTTATTATTTTGCTTTGGACGATTATCGGAGAATGGTCACTGTTCATTAGAAAGTAAAATTACCACAGACAAACACATATATGGGCTGCAATAGTGGCACAACTCGAACAATACGAATTTTCAGTTAATGCACTCTCAACATTGCAGATTGGTATTCTTTCCAGCAGCAACAGTGGCATATCTTGTAGTTTAGTATTTCACCAACAAATAGCAGAAGTGCCACTCTTGCCTTCCTTACTTTCATTACAAGGCGAAACTTCAAACCCATTTATCTCAGAACCTGATTTTTTTCAGTTGTGCCATTATTGCAGCCCACGAGCAATATATTCAATTAAGATTGTAATATTTTCTCTAAGCTTGTTAATTTGTGGGCATATGAATGTTCTTCCTACGCTTATAGAAGTATTTGTTATTTTCAAAATTCAATAACTATGATAAAATTATACTCAGTAAGACTAACTACTATTGGCACACAGATAAAAACATTACAGTATTGAGTAGATATTTACAAAAAATATTTGGAATGGTTCCTTCACTCGCATGAAAGCATACGCGTTATCATTTTAATCTTATAAGACATTTTTTTAGATATTTTGTTTGTATTTCCATATTTTTAAATGATTCTTTATGCTAGCTGAGGTCAATCTACGATGCTCATTTTTTACTGTTTTCATTTTGTTTGCAGGATTTTTTTTTTTTTTTTTTGGTCTGAAAATAAGTATAACTTCCTCATTAAAAAAAAAAAAAAAAAAAAAAAAAAAAAAACTATTGTACAGATCAGTTACCCAGTGAAAACAAAATCGTTTAAATTTATGGAACTGCAAATGAGATATTTAAAAAAGATTCTCCTTAGATTAAGGTTAGCAAGTGGGTGTCTGCATATCAGTGAAATAGCAAAGTAAAATGGATTTCACTATTTTTAAAATGGTCAGGATGCCAATTTAAAAAAGGGTAAACACTGCATCTGTAAAAAATATTCTAGAGGGAACACTATACATTAGATAATAAAGCATATTTTGTATTTATAAGCATTATGGTTTTAAGTATAAAGATGGATTACCATTTCACCAGTAAGTAATTTTTCTTTTTTCTCTATTGTTTACATTGCTTAAATCAAAATACATGTGTAGTATTTATATTATGTGTGTCAAAAATATTTCCTTTATTTATAAGTAATTTGCTTAGTACTTTGAAACTAAAGTTTCTCTCCCTTTTTTTTTCTTTTCTTTTCTTTTCTTTTTAACCTATGTGTACTGAGAGCTGTTTCAATGATTATATTTTTGATAAATATGTTTTTAATACCATAAAAACTTTATGTAATTGAAAAATTTCGTAATATACCTTAAGAATTGTGAAGACAAGTCTGTTTATTGCTATTGATAAATTGAAATGATAGAGTTAGTGTTACTTCTAAAACAAAAAAGCCATCACATACAGTTGTTAAAAAAAAAGTTGTCAACAAAATTTGCGATTTTTCCAAGGCTTCATTGATAAAATTGTGATTTACAAAAAAGGGGATGAGAAAATTCATGTTTTTCAATGCATAAACAACAAAATTCGTAATTTATACTTTGCTGATTGGCAAAATTTACAATTTTTCGGCATATGATCAGCAAAAAATCACAATTTTTATGAAGCCAATTGAGAAAGTTCACAATTTTTATGAAGCTGATTAAGAAAATCCACAATCTCACTGCTTCTCATCATTCAGAACTAAAAAATTTTATGAAATCGATTAAAAAAATTTATGATTTTTAAAAAGCTGATCGTAAAAATTCATAACTTTTATGATGCTGATTGAAAAAATTCATGATTTTTACGAAGCCAATGAAGAAAATCTACATTATTTCTGCGTCTAGGATCAACAAAATTCACAATTTTTGCAAAACCGATCGAGAAAATTCATTATTTTTAAAAACCTCAGAAGGAAATCCACAGTCTTTCCGTGTCTAATCAACATATTTCAGTATTTTTGCAAAACCGATCGGAAAATTCATTATTTTTAATTAACTGATGAAGAAAATCCAAATCTTTCCATGATCCAAAATCTTTCCATGTCTGATCAATAAAACTCATAATTTTTGCAAAACCGATCAAAAAAATCGTTTTTACAAAATCGGTGAAAAAAATCCACAATCTGAGATCGACAAAATTCACTATTTTGGAAAACCGAATGAGAAAATTCATTATTTTTAAAAAACCAAAGAAGGAAATCCACAATCTTTTGTGCCTCATCGATAAAATTTGCAATTTTTGCAAAACTGATCAAGAAAATTCATTATTTTTACAAAATCGATGAAGAAAATCCACAATCTTTCCACGTCTAATCAACAAAATTCACTATTTTTGCAAAAGTGATCGACAAAATTCATTATTTTTGCAAAATCGGTGAAGAAAATTCAAAATATTTCCATGTCTGATCAATAGCATTCGCAATTTTTGCAAAACCAAACAAGAAAATTCATTGTTTTTACAGAATCGGTGAAGAAAGTCCACAATCTTTCCATATCTGATCGACAAAATTCAGTATTTTTGCAAAAGCAATCAATAAAATTCATTATTTTTACAAAATCGATGAAGAAAATCCAAAATATTTCCATGTCTGATCAATAAAATTCACAATTTTTGCAAAACCGAACAAGAAAATTCATTATTTTTACAAAATCGGTGAAGAAAATCCGCAATCTTTCCGCGTCTGATCGACAAAACTCACTAATTTTGCAAAAGCGATTGAGAAAATTCATTATTTTTACAAAATCGATGAAGAAGATCCAAAATATTTCCATATCTGATCAATATAATTCACAATTTTTGCAAAACCGAACAAGAAAATTCCTTGTTTTTACAAAATCGGTGAAGAAGATCCAGAATATTTCCATATCTGATCAATATAATTCACAATTTTTGCAAAACCGAAAAAGAAAATTCATTATTTTTACAAAATCAATGAAGAAGATCCAAAATATTTCCATATCTGATCAATATAATTCACAATTTTTGCAAAATCGAACAAGAAAATTCATTGTTTTACAAAATCGGTGAAAAAAATCCACAATCTTTCCGCGTCTGATTGACAAAATTAAGTATTTTTGCAAAGCCGATCAAAAAAATTCATTATTTTTACAAAATCGGTCAAGAAAATCCACAATATTTCTGTGTCTGATCGATAAAATTCACAATTTTTGCAAAAGCGATCAAGAAAATTCATTATTTTTACAAAATCGGTGAAGAAAATCCACAATATTTCCGCGTCTGGTCAACAAAATTCACAATTTTTGCAAAACAGATCGAGAAAATTCTTTATTTTTACACAATCGATGAAAAAAAACCAAAATCTGTCAGCGTCTGATTGATGAACTTCACTATTTTGCAAAACCAATCAAAAAGATTCATTATTTTCACAATATCGGTGAAGAAAATCCACAATCTTTCCGCGTCTGATCAACAAAATTCACTATTTTTGCAAAAGCAATCGAGAAAATTCATTATTTTTACAAAATCAATTAAGAAAATCCAAAATCTTTCCATGTCTGAACAATAAAATTCACAATTTTTGCAAAACCGAACAAGAAAATTCCTTATTTTTACAAAATTGGTGAAGATAATCCGCAATATTTCCGCGTCTGATCGACAAAATTCACTAATTTTGCAAAAGCGATTGAGAAAATTCATTATTTTTACAAAATCGATGAAGAAGATCCAAAATATTTCCATATCTGATCAATATAATTCAATATTTTTGCAAAACCGAACAAGAAAATTCATTATTTTTACAAGATCGATGAAGAAAATCCAAAATCTGTCCGTGTCTGATTGACAAAATTCACTATTTTTGCAAAACTGATCAAAAAGATTCATTATTTTTACAATACCGGCTAAGAAAATCCACAATTTTTCCACGTCTGATCAAAAAAATTCACTATTTTTGCAAAACCAATCAAAAAGATTCACTATTTTTACATCATCGGTGAAGAAAATCCACAATCTTTCTGCATCTGATTGACAATATTCACTATTTTTGCGAAAGCGATCAAGAAAATTCATTATATTTACAAAATCGGTGAAGAAAATCCACAATATTTCTGTGTCTAATCAATAAAATTCACAATTTTTGCAAATCCGATCAAGAAAATTCATTATTTTTACAAGATCGATGAAAAAAATCTAAAATCTGTCTGCGTTTGATTGACAAAATTCACTATTCTTGCAAAACCGATCAAAAAGTTCATTATTTTTACAATATCGGTGAAGAAAATCCACAATCTTTCCGCGTCTGATTGACAAAATTCGCTATTTTTGCAAAAGCGATCGAGAAAATTCATTATTTTTACAAAATCGATTAAGAAAATCTAAAATCTTTCCATGTCTGATCAATAAAATTCACAATTTTTGCAAAACATATCGAGAAAATTCTTTATTTTTACAAGATCGATGAAAAAAATCCAAAATCTGTCAGCGTATGATTGACGAAATCCACTATTTTTGCAAAACCGATCAAAAAGATTCATTATTTTTACAATATCGGTGAAGAAAATCCACAATCTTTCCGCGTCTGATCAACAAAATTCACTATTTTTGCAAAAGCAATCGAGAAAATTCATTATTTTTACAAAATCAATTAAGAAAATCCAAAATCTTTCCATGTCTGAACAATAAAATTCACAATTTTTGCAAAACCGAACAAGAAAATTCCTTATTTTTACAAAATTGGTGAAGATAATCCGCAATATTTCCGCGTCTGATCGACAAAATTCACTAATTTTGCAAAAGCGATTGAGAAAATTCATTATTTTTACAAAATCGATGAAGAAGATCCAAAATATTTCCATATCTGATCAATATAATTCAATATTTTTGCAAAACCGAACAAGAAAATTCATTATTTTTACAAGATCGATGAAGAAAATCCAAAATCTGTCCGTGTCTGATTGACAAAATTCACTATTTTTGCAAAACTGATCAAAAAGATTCATTATTTTTACAATACCGGCTAAGAAAATCCACAATTTTTCCACGTCTGATCAAAAAAATTCACTATTTTTGCAAAACCAATCAAAAAGATTCACTATTTTTACATCATCGGTGAAGAAAATCCACAATCTTTCTGCATCTGATTGACAATATTCACTATTTTTGCGAAAGCGATCAAGAAAATTCATTATTTTTACAAAATCGGTGAAGAAAATCCACAATATTTCTGTGTCTAATCAATAAAATTCACAATTTTTGCAAATCCGATCAAGAAAATTCATTATTTTTACAAGATCGATGAAGAAAATCTAAAATCTGTCTGCGTTTGATTGACAAAATTCACTATTCTTGCAAAACCGATCAAAAAGATTCATTATTTTTACAATATCGGTGAAGAAAATCCACAATCTTTCCGCGTCTGATTGACAAAATTCACTATTTTTGCAAAAGCGATCGAGAAAATTCATTATTTTTACAAAATCGATTAAGAAAATCTAAAATCTTTCCATGTCTGATCAATAAAATTCACAATTTTTGCAAAACATATCGAGAAAATTCTTTATTTTTACAAGATCGATGAAAAAAATCCAAAATCTGTCAGCGTATGATTGACGAAATTCACTATTTTTGCAAAACCGATCAAAAAGATTCATTATTTTTACAATATCGGTGAAGAAAATCCACAATCTTTCCGCGTCTGATCAACAAAATTCACTATTTTTGCAAAAGCAATCGAGAAAATTCGTTATTTTTACAAAATCAATTAAGAAAATCCAAAATCTTTCCATGTCTGAACAATAAAATTCACAATTTTTGCAAAACCGAACAAGAAAATTCCTTATTTTTACAAAATTGGTGAAGATAATCCGCAATATTTCCGCGTCTGATCAATAAAATTCACAATTTTTGCAAATCCGATCAAGAAAATTCATTATTTTTACAAGATCGATGAAAAAAATCTAAAATCTGTCTGCGTTTGATTGACAAAATTCACTATTCTTGCAAAACCGATCAAAAAGTTCATTATTTTTACAATATCGGTGAAGAAAATCCACAATCTTTCCGCGTCTGATTGACAAAATTCGCTATTTTTGCAAAAGCGATCGAGAAAATTCATTATTTTTACAAAATCGATTAAGAAAATCTAAAATCTTTCCATGTCTGATCAATAAAATTCACAATTTTTGCAAAACATATCGAGAAAATTCTTTATTTTTACAAGATCGATGAAAAAAATCCAAAATCTGTCAGCGTATGATTGACGAAATCCACTATTTTTGCAAAACCGATCAAAAAGATTCATTATTTTTACAATATCGGTGAAGAAAATCCACAATCTTTCCGCGTCTGATCAACAAAATTCACTATTTTTGCAAAAGCAATCGAGAAAATTCATTATTTTTACAAAATCAATTAAGAAAATCCAAAATCTTTCCATGTCTGAACAATAAAATTCACAATTTTTGCAAAACCGAACAAGAAAATTCCTTATTTTTACAAAATTGGTGAAGATAATCCGCAATATTTCCGCGTCTGATCGACAAAATTCACTAATTTTGCAAAAGCGATTGAGAAAATTCATTATTTTTACAAAATCGATGAAGAAGATCCAAAATATTTCCATATCTGATCAATATAATTCAATATTTTTGCAAAACCGAACAAGAAAATTCATTATTTTTACAAGATCGATGAAGAAAATCCAAAATCTGTCCGTGTCTGATTGACAAAATTCACTATTTTTGCAAAACTGATCAAAAAGATTCATTATTTTTACAATACCGGCTAAGAAAATCCACAATTTTTCCACGTCTGATCAAAAAAATTCACTATTTTTGCAAAACCAATCAAAAAGATTCACTATTTTTACATCATCGGTGAAGAAAATCCACAATCTTTCTGCATCTGATTGACAATATTCACTATTTTTGCGAAAGCGATCAAGAAAATTCATTATTTTTACAAAATCGGTGAAGAAAATCCACAATATTTCTGTGTCTAATCAATAAAATTCACAATTTTTGCAAATCCGATCAAGAAAATTCATTATTTTTACAAGATCGATGAAGAAAATCTAAAATCTGTCTGCGTTTGATTGACAAAATTCACTATTCTTGCAAAACCGATCAAAAAGATTCATTATTTTTACAATATCGGTGAAGAAAATCCACAATCTTTCCGCGTCTGATTGACAAAATTCACTATTTTTGCAAAAGCGATCGAGAAAATTCATTATTTTTACAAAATCGATTAAGAAAATCTAAAATCTTTCCATGTCTGATCAATAAAATTCACAATTTTTGCAAAACATATCGAGAAAATTCTTTATTTTTACAAGATCGATGAAAAAAATCCAAAATCTGTCAGCGTATGATTGACGAAATTCACTATTTTTGCAAAACCGATCAAAAAGATTCATTATTTTTACAATATCGGTGAAGAAAATCCACAATCTTTCCGCGTCTGATCAACAAAATTCACTATTTTTGCAAAAGCAATCGAGAAAATTCGTTATTTTTACAAAATCAATTAAGAAAATCCAAAATCTTTCCATGTCTGAACAATAAAATTCACAATTTTTGCAAAACCGAACAAGAAAATTCCTTATTTTTACAAAATTGGTGAAGATAATCCGCAATATTTCCGCGTCTGATCGACAAAATTCACTAATTTTGCAAAAGCGATTGAGAAAATTCATTATTTTTACAAAATCGATGAAGAAGATCCAAAATATTTCCATATCTGATCAATATAATTCAATATTTTTGCAAAACCGAACAAGAAAATTCATTATTTTTACAAGATCGATGAAGAAAATCCAAAATCTGTCCGTGTCTGATTGACAAAATTCACTATTTTTGCAAAACTGATCAAAAAGATTCATTATTTTTACAATACCGGCTAAGAAAATCCACAATTTTTCCACGTCTGATCAAAAAAATTCACTATTTTTGCAAAACCAATCAAAAAGATTCACTATTTTTACATCATCGGTGAAGAAAATCCACAATCTTTCTGCATCTGATTGACAATATTCACTATTTTTGCGAAAGCGATCAAGAAAATTCATTATTTTTACAAAATCGGTGAAGAAAATCCACAATATTTCTGTGTCTAATCAATAAAATTCACAATTTTTGCAAATCCGATCAAGAAAATTCATTATTTTTACAAGATCGATGAAGAAAATCTAAAATCTGTCTGCGTTTGATTGACAAAATTCACTATTCTTGCAAAACCGATCAAAAAGATTCATTATTTTTACAATATCGGTGAAGAAAATCCACAATCTTTCCGCGTCTGATTGACAAAATTCACTATTTTTGCAAAAGCGATCGAGAAAATTCATTATTTTTACAAAATCGATTAAGAAAATCTAAAATCTTTCCATGTCTGATCAATAAAATTCACAATTTTTGCAAAACATATCGAGAAAATTCTTTATTTTTACAAGATCGATGAAAAAAATCCAAAATCTGTCAGCGTATGATTGACGAAATTCACTATTTTTGCAAAACCGATCAAAAAGATTCATTATTTTTACAATATCGGTGAAGAAAATCCACAATCTTTCCGCGTCTGATCAACAAAGTTCACTATTTTTGCAAAAGCAATCGAGAAAATTCGTTATTTTTACAAAATCAATTAAGAAAATCCAAAATCTTACCATGTCTGAACAATAAAATTCACAATTTTTGCAAAACCGAACAAGAAAATTCCTTATTTTTACAAAATTGGTGAAGATAATCCGCAATATTTCCGCGTCTGATCGACAAAATTCACTAATTTTGCAAAAGCGATTGAGAAAATTCATTATTTTTACAAAATCGATCAAGAAGATCCAAAATATTTCCATATCTGATCAATATAATTCAATATTTTTGCAAAACCGAACAAGAAAATTCATTATTTTTACAAGATCGATGAAGAAAATCCAAAATCTGTCCGTGTCTGATTGACAAAATTCACTATTTTTGCAAAACTGATCAAAAAGATTCATTATTTTTACAATACTGGCTAAGAAAATCCACAATTTTTCCACGTCTGATCAAAAAAATTCACTATTTTTGCAAAACAGATCGAGAAAATTCTTTATTTTTACAAAATCGATGAAAAAAAACCAAAATCTGTCAGCGTCTGATTGATGAACTTCACTATTTTGCAAAACCAATCAAAAAGATTCATTATTTTCACAATATCGGTGAAGAAAATCCACAATCTTTCCGCGTCTGATCAACGAAATTCACTATTTTTGCAAAAACAATCGAGAAAATTCATTATTTTTACAAAATCAATTAAGAAAATCCAAAATCTTTCCATGTCTGAACAATAAAATTCACAATTTTTGCAAAACCGAACAAGAAAATTCCTTATTTTTACAAAATCGGTGAAGATAATCCGCAATATTTCCGCGTCTGATCGACAAAATTCACTAATTTTGCAAAAGCGATTGAGAAAATTCATTATTTTTACAAAATCGATGAAGAAGATCCAAAACATTTCCATATCTGATCAATATAATTCACAATTTTTGCAAAACCGAACAAGAAAATTCATTATTTTTACAAACTCTGTGAAGAAGATCCAGAATATTTCCATATCTGATCAATATAATTCACAATTTTTGCAAAACCGAACAAGAAAATTCATTATTTTTACAAAATCAATGAAGAAGATCCAAAATATTTCCATATCTGATCAATATAATTCAAAGTTTTTGCAAAACCGAACAAGAAAATTCATTGTTTTTACAAAATCGGTGAAGAAAATCCACAATCTTTCCGCGTCTGATTGACAAAATTCAGTATTTTTGCAAAGGCGATCAAAAAGATTCACTATTTTTACATCATCGGTGAAGAAAATCCACAATCTTTCTGCATCTGATTGACAAAATTCACTATTTTTGCGAAAGCGATCAAGAAAATTCATTATTTTTATAAAATCGGTGAAGAAAATCCACAATATTTCTGTGTCTGATCAATAAAATTCACAATTTTTGCAAAAACAATCAAAAAGATTCACTATTTTTACATCATCGGTGAAGAAAATTCACAATCTTTCTGCATCTGATTGACAAAATTCACTATTTTTGCGAAAGAGATCAAGAAAATTCATTATTTTTACAAAATCGGTGAAGAAAATCCACAATATTTCTGTGTCTGATCAATAAAATTCACAATTTTTGCAAATCCGATCAAGAAAATTCATTATTTTTACAAGATCGATGAAGAAAATCTAAAATCTGTCTGCGTCTGATTGACAAAATTCACTATTCTTGCAAAACCGATCAAAAAGATTCATTATTTTTACAATATCGGTGAAGAAAATCCACAATATTTCCGCGTCTGATTGACAAAATTCCCTATTTTTGCAAAAGCGATCGAGAAAATTCATTATTTTTACAAAATCGATTAAGAAAATCCAAAATCTTTCCATGTCTGATCAATAAAATTCACAATTTTTGCAAAACAGATCGAGAAAATTCTTTATTTTTACAAGATCGTTGAAAATAATCCAAAATCTGTCAGCGTCTGATTGACGAACTTCACTATTTTTGCAAAACCGATCAAAAAGATTCATTATTTTTACAATATCGGTGAAGAAAGTCCACTATCTTTCCGCGTCTGATCAACAAAATTCACTTTTTTTTTCTTTTTTTGAAAGTGCAATCTGCATTAAAGAATCTCAGCATGTGCTATTTCAATCAAAGGATCACGAAAAAATGTGATTTTAGCCGAAATATCATAGGAAAAAGCACAAATTCCATTAAAGGATACCGAGAAATCTTGATTTGTAGAAAAAAATGATTTAAGTCAAAAAATTTCTTAATACAATTTATGTCAAAGGATGAGATTTACTTCAAAAGATCACAAAAAGACCAGAATTTCAGCAACACACCATTGAAAAAAAAACAAATTCTGTAGAGACATCTGGAAAAATACTCAAATTAACTCAGCATCAAAATAATAGCTAGAATTTTTTAGCTACTATTTTGGTGCTAGAGTTAATTTGAGTAATTTTTCTGATCTTTCTATGAAATTCGCTTTTTTTCAATGATGTGTTGCTGAAATTCTCGTCTTTTTGTGATCTTTTGAAGTAAATAATCTCATCCGACATAAATTGTGTTTTTAAGAATTTTTTTTACCCCGGCAATATTCAAGGTTATTACATTTTCATATGATTGTCAAGTTAACCAAAATATTTGTTGACATAAAAAAGAAAGGTTTCAATTAAGATTGATTTTGTAAACCGTAGAAGTGTTTAGCTTGTAACAAAAAGCTAAAAGGTTTTCTTCCAGCAAGCCTTGATAGAAATGAACTGCAGAAAAAGCTGCAGTTGGAAGACTGCGGTGAATTGGCCGATTCCACTACAGAATTTTTGAGGTTGATGCAACTACAAAATAACTGCGGTATTTTTTAGGTCGATACAGCAACCACGAAATTACTGCAGTTTACAAACTACAGTAATTTTGTAGCTGTATCAACCGCAAAAATTCTATAGTGGAAATGGCCAATTCACCGCAGTCTTCCAACTGCAGTTTTTTTGTTAAATTTCTGCAGTTCATTTTTAGCTGGGCACTTGAAAATGAGATTAAAGGGACTGGTTTTTGAATTTCAGATAATGAAGTAGTCTTAGATGAATGTGAAAAAACAGATTTTTGTGAACCTATCAAACAGACAGACAGTCATATTGATACAGAGTCATATGGCACAATTAACGACCATTTATTTACCCAGAATTCTGATTTGACATCAATGCGTTTATCCGCATTTAAAGTGATACTGAAAATTGTGAGGATGCCTCTGAAAGTGGAGAATGAAAGAAAATTGTGAAATAAAGAACTTTTATGATGCTTTTAGGCTGTTCTCAAATCCAAAAATGGCAACTTTTAAGACATAAGTTTTAATTTTATTTGGAAATGCCTGAAACTAGCAGGTGTTGTTGTTCAGAAAATACTTAATCGGCCACATTTTTTTTTCAAATGCAATAGATTTTACAGAAAATATTGACAAAGTGGACATTTTGAACCAAATTTCCATGCGAAAGAATAACTACACAAGAAAGAAAAAAAATGTATTTGTCACATGATCAAAATCACATATAATGCAACAGGTAATTTATTTATTAAAAAAAATTGCAAACACAGTTCAGTTCTAAATTGCTTCCATATTATTCAAACCACAGTCAAGCGTTCCAATTTTGTGTCTTTCTGTTAAAAATGAATTTTTAACTTAAAAAAAAGACATTTTAACTAAAAAATAAATGAATTCTGTGTCAAAACGTTTTCTGCTTGCTGAGTAGAGCAGTGGAGAGATTTGTTGTCTTAAAATACACCAAGCATTAGAATACTTTTTTTTTGGGGGGGGGGGATATTGCTGATAATGAAGAATTGTAAATATGGTAAATGAGCATTTCAAAGATTTCTATTGAAAATTTGAAATTTGCAAAACAATCCTTTTTAACTGATTACTTCAAGTAAAATTTTTTCAAATGTTTTTATACTTTTTGCATGTACATAATATGCATAAAAAATACAAATCAATAATTCTACAAAATATTTAATAATTTAGTAATTAATTGAAAATTTTAATTAATTATTTCTCTTTTCTTTCTTTTGTCTGATTAATATAATTTATACACTTCAGATACATTTAAATTTCTCCTTTGATGCTTTGTTATTTTTATAACCTTTTGGATTAAAAATAATACAAAAAACTCCAAATAAGGGACACCTCTATTTTAAGGGACAAAAGTTCTAGTCCCATAGGTGTTCCTTATTTGGAGGTTTCACTGTATTATTTATTTAATTAATTAGTTCTGAAACTCGAACAATTGTTTGAGTTCCTTACTTTGAATATATTACCAGAATAACTCAGGCAAAAGCTGTAGTTTTAGCACTTTGAGAGTGGGAGGAGGCTGATAAAATCCCGGCAATGTGTTTTGATATTACTGCAGAAACTGCTGGTCACCTCATAAAAACTTATGTTTTCCTATCGCAATTATTAATGGAAATATCTTCTGTATTTACTATATTGCCTTGATAATTTAGAAATTATCTCAACAAAAAAAAAAAAAAAAAAAAAAAAAGCTTTTGATCGTATAGTGGGCACAATCACTAGCCCTCATCAAGATGTTTTTGAAAATTTTTATACTGGGTGTCCTAAGCTTGATCAGACCATGAATAATAATGCTATTGAAGATGAAATATTAGCTATAAAATATTTAGGCCACAGGAAATTTTACGATATCTTACCGATCACTTAAAAGTGAACAGACCAGGATAATTATCAGCTCTCATCAACAAATTTAGTAAAAGAAGGTACTGGAGACATTTGCTTATATATAATCAACATTTATTGACAAAGCTTGGTTCAATATTCTCATTCCCATTTTGGCCCCCAATCAAAATTTGCAAACATTAAAATGATTCCTTGACATATAGAAAAATTGATAAATTGGTTGCACACAAAGCACTCGCTAATAAGATAAACCGCCTTTGGTATTTTTTAAACTCGGATCAATTAACTTGCATTATAATTTAAGAAAAAGTAAAAATAATAATAGGTGAAAAATTAATGTCATCTAAAGAAGAAAGTGATGATGATGATGATATGAACGTAAGAACAATAGTTTTAACGAAGTGGGTTATTTATAAAGAAAAAAGCCAATGTTTTTGTTAAATTTCAAACTGTAATTTTTTAAAGAGATTTCACATTAATATGCAATTTTTAATTACTGACCCAATGGATTGTGTGAAAAAACACATTTTTTGAAAGTAAAGTGAATGGTTTTAAAGTTGCTAAAGGGAATTAAAACTAATTTGACATTTCAATTCCTGTATAACAAAAGAAGAAAAATTAAAACAGCTTCTGATCTAAAGGTTTATCTATAGAAAACTTTTCAAGATACTTCAAAAGTCATTTTATCTAAACCATATTACCATCTTATTCAGACAATTGTAAAGAATATATTTTTCCTTTTTAATGTTCCCTGTCTCGTAACACATTTTTAATAATAAAATGTATTTGAATATTATGTACACTCCTGGACAAAATTATAAACTCAGAAAATTTTTAATATGTTTACATCATAATATAAATTAGCGCAGCTTTACATTAATAAAATAATGATGAATATTTATAATGAGACATCTAAATTTAATATAACCCATAAATAAAATGGAGTAAGTAATTTAAATAAGAAAATACGTAACTTAAAAAAATAACATTATCCGTGACATGGACAAAATTATAAACTCAAAGTTATGAATTTCCATATTCTGGCACATTTGATATAAATAAATGCATTTTATTATAAAAAACTAATAAATGAAGTCATTATGGATCAATAGATTTCAATACATCAATAAATGTTTTAATTTTTCTCATAAAACAACATTAGTGAGACCTGGGCAAAATTATAAACTCAAAGTAATGAATTTCTATGCTGCGGTACATGATATTTCAATAATAAGTGTGTTTTGTGATAAGAAACTAATTTAGTGAAATTATTTTTCATATTGGTATTACTGCAAATGATATTCAATCATATTTTCAATTCTCTCAACTATTTTATTAAAAAATTATTTATAGCCTGCCTTTGAATTTGTTTTAGAATAATTTTGTTTTCTTTTAATGCATGTTGTTTATCGTGCATCATTACATGTTATTCTTAGAACAGTGAAAATCAACAACTTTTCTAATGCCTCGAGGAAAGTTTGTCACAGAGGTA
This sequence comes from Maratus speculifer, assembly GCA_964019185.1. Taxonomy (NCBI): domain Eukaryota; kingdom Metazoa; phylum Arthropoda; class Arachnida; order Araneae; family Salticidae; genus Maratus; species Maratus speculifer. Next base: position 28,107,507 of record CAXHSM010001376.1, on the reverse strand, counting down.
CAAGTTGGTAAAATTTTGGCATTCAGAGATTCTGGAAAAATGCAATGTCAAATTGCTTTGCTAATTAAATGTTCACAATGAACAGTAAAATTTTTTTTAAAGAATCCGTCAGTGTATGTGGGGAAAAATGGAGTGGTCGACATCCAATGATAACAGAAAGAAATCGAAGTTTTATAACGACATCCAGTGCGGGATCTTCTTCTAGCCGAGTCGTAAATACCTTAAAGCTAAATGTAAGCTCTCGAAGTGCCAGACAAATTCTTTAACGAGCGTCGAATATTAAATGAAAGGAAAATGAAATCTAAACCAAAATTTGAGCCCCGTCACATGAAAGCCAGACTTCACTGTGCGCAATAGCGCATATTATGTACAAAAAAGTGGATTATACCTTGTGCACACAATGGATAGTTATATCTCAGGCCTGGAACTCTCTCAGAGAGTTTCACCTCGCTCGGGCTAGATACAGGAACAATCACTCATTCTCATTGGCCATAAAATTTTGCTTTTACTGATTGGCTGTTGCAGCCGTCTTTCTTCAAGCGAATGCGCGTACATTGCATTTGTTCAATTCAGAGATACAGTTACATTCGCTGAGGTAATTTTTCAATGTGAACAGGCATCCAATTCCGGGAGGGTTCACTTCAAGCATTGCGATCTTAAGATATCTTATGTTTGTAATGTGAACAGGGTATTACAGTCATCTAGTCAGATAAAAAGAAGTTTAATTTAGAAGGCCCAGATGGGCATAAGATATTACTGGCACAATATCAACCATGAAGAACAGCATATATGTAGTTAAAACATAGATGGAAGATCCATGATAGTGTGGGCCAGTTTTTCTCAGAATGATAAAACTTCTCTTTTTCTAAGTGCAAAACAAAAAGCAGAAGTCTACCAGTTAATGCTGGAAGGTGATCTTTTGCCATAGGGACCGTTGGTAGCTGGAGTAAACTGGATATTTCAGCAATATAATGCAGCAATACACTCTGCAAAAAGTACAAAAAAGTGACTGCAGCACTGGTATGTAAATGTCTTGAATTGACCAGCTCACAGTCCTGATCTAAACCCCAGTGAAAATTATTGGGATACAATGGTTCGAATAGTCTATCGCGATGGTTGTCAATATCAAAACACAAATGACTTAAAGATGGTTATACTTTCAGCTCGGAATCAGTTGTCAATGGTACACTTGAAAAAACTTGTTCAATCTATGCCGAGTCGCATATTCGAAGTCATTCAGAAAAATAGCGGTTCAACATATTTTTGAATGTATGCATTAATACTTTGCACCAGGATTCAAAAGTACGTTCACTTCTTAGACAATATAATTTAGCGTTTTCAATCTAATGTATACATGTACTATATTTATATTACTCATCTTTTTGGAAAAAAAAATATATATAAATACATTGATGCATTGAAATACATTCATCCCTAGTAACTCCATTTATTAGCTTATTATCACAAATACATTTATTTATATCAAAAACACCAGAGTGTAGAAATTCATAACTTTGAGTTTATAATTTTGTCCTGGTCTCACAAAACGTTATTTTATGAAAAAAACTGAAATATGTATTGATGTTTTGAAATGCATTGATCGATAATGACTCCATTTATTAGTTTCTTATCACAAAAGGCATTTATTTATATCAAATATGCCGGAATATAGAAATTCATAACTTTGAGTTTATAATTTTGTCCAGTTCTCACATAATGTTATTTTTTTAAGTAATGTAATCTCTTACTTAAATTACTTGCAACATTTTATTTATGAGTTATATTAAATTGAGATGTCTTATTATAGATATTCATCATTATTTCATTAATGTAAAGCTAAGCTTATTTATATTATGATGTAAACACATTAAAAATTTTCTGAGTTTATTATTTTGTCCAGGAGTGCATATAAATTATTTTCTTTGGTCCTTTTTAATTTTAATTCTTTCAGTTTAATTTTTTTTTTTTTTTTTTTTTTTTTTTTTTTACATTTATTTTGATATTTTTTGATTAAACTCTTTAATATGTACAAAATGAAAAACAAGTGAAAAGAAAAGAAAATGGAATGTTACAATGCTTTTTCCCATTTTCATAAAAAGTGATTATTAGAATTGAGATAAAATATGGCAAAGAAAAAAATACAGCACTTTTTGTGAAAAATCATGTTTTTCTTTTTTTTTCTTTTTTTTTTTTTTTACTTTGACCTAAATGAGGCACGGGTTAATATATCCAAATGAGCTAAAACATAGCTAATCCCACTTTTTAGCCATTTGGCATATTTTTGGGGCGACACTGTAAAAATTTTAAATTGATTTTTTGTGACCATGAATAATTCTAGTATAATGACTGTGGTTCTTGATAAGTTTTTTAACATTTCACAATGTCCAATAAATGCTTCAAGATAATTGTGTGGTAACATGATCATCGCATTATTTTAGCTAAGCATGTTGAGAATAGTGATCGCAAAATTATTTTTGTATTTCACCAACATGTTTTGTAATTGTTTGTGGAGCTGCATCTCCACCAACAAACCTTAACTAATGACAAGAACTTCCATATGTTATAAGTTTACCAGTATCCAGGGTTGGCATGATTTAAATCAGCTGATTTTTTAAAAAAATTATTTGATTTAAATCAATTTTTTAATGTTGTAAATTAGTCAGAAGAGAAATAAGAAGTATGAGTAAAAAAGTAGCAGGTGATTTTCAGGTATTTCCAGGACTGATAGAAAGTGTATTAGATAAAGATAGAATTACAAAATTTAAAGCAAAATATGAAAAAGCTATTATGGTTGTCATTTTGCTGAAGTTCAAGTCCCTCTATTTTAAATCGAAATGAAATTTCGCTTAGTGTAGAGGAAAATAATGAAGATTTGGCATTCATTAAAGAAAATTGCCCAAATCCTCTCACCACTGTAGCACATTTTCAAGCAAAAAATGGCTCATTTCAAAAATTACTATTGCTTTGCGAAAAAAGTTTAAGATATTATCGAAGCTTATGATTGGTGGAAGTCCTTTTATGTAATAGGAGGTAAAGAGAGAATGAGCAAAATTGAAATTGAATTTATTTACCAAATAACAACAGCTGTAGCTTCATCTGCTGGAGTAGAAAGACAATTTTCTTCTTTTTGACTAGTTCATTCAAGCATTCGTAATTAATTAGGAGTGGACAAAGCTTCTAAATTAGTGTTTTTGTTCAAATAATTAAATCCCTGATTTATTTCTATTCGCTTAAAAAAACATTGAATTAATTCTGATTTTTATCCTTTAATAAATAGCTTGTTATAAATGAATATTTAATTTGTTTTTTAAATTTTACTGTTTTCTATTCATTTAGAACATATTTATTTCTTACTTAGTGTGCACAATTCAATTGCAAAATAATAGAATGGCTTTAGATTAAAACCTAGATGTTTAATTTTTAGTACCAATCGGTAACTAGAATATAATATTTTCTTAACCATATAATTATTTCTTATACTATTTTAATAAATTATAAATATTAATTATTCTTTTTTAGTTATTTATTATAAAAAACTGCTCCATGTATTGTAAAAACATAAAAACAGAATAATTAAAAATAATAATAAAAAAATCAAGTAAACCCGATTTAAAAAAAGTCCGATTTTTTGAATTAGAAAAAATTATGATTTTTTTCCAACCCTGTCAGTATCTTTTAATTTTTCCCATGTGTAATTGAAATAAAATCATAAAACCCAATTTTAAAATACCGTATTTTCGGGTGTATAGTCCGCGGCTTATACAAGAAAAAAAACCTTCCAAAAAGCCGCTGCGGCTTATACACGATGCGGGTTATTCAAAGAGTTTTTTTTTTTAAATTGGAAATCGTGATATTTTTTTCTACAACTTTTAAACCTCAAAAAATTTTTTAAAAAACATCAAAATTTCTAAATTTTTTTCACTATGCCGCGAAATTTAGAGAGTTCTCCCATGTTTGTAAAGGCTTTTTTTTTTACTGCTTAAATACAGTTATTTCTGTGTTTGGAAGAACTGTCGCAACTACCGCCAAGTATTGCACTGATAGATCTATAATAGCTACCGTATATACTCGCGTATAAGTCGTGAAATTTTAGACAAAAAAAGAACTTCAAAGTGGTCGTCAACTTATACGCGAGACCTAAAAAAAATTTTTTTTTTAATCTATAAATAAAATAGCAGAAAATAATTTGCTAGCGAATCGGTGCTGCAGCACCCCATTGTGTCGTTCCCAAGGAATCGTTTCATTTCGGAACAAATTCAAGGAATCGAACTTTTCCGGTGTCGTTTCATTTCAGATAGAGTCCGAGAAATCGTTCCTTTTCGGAGTTGGTACCCTACTCTGTTGCAAAGAACAAAAAAAAGTGCGTGATTTACGTCATTTCGGATCGATTAAGAGCAGCTGGCCTTTTTCGAAACGATTTCGAGGAATCGTTCCTTAACAGAATCGTTTCATTTCGGAACGGATTCAAGGAATTGAACTTTTCCGGAGTCGTTTCATTTCAGATAGAATCCGAGAAATCGGCCTTTTCGGAGTTGGTGCATTTCGGACCGATTCCAAGGATTCGTTCCTTTTAGTAACCGATGACCTAACATACGTATACATTTTATGTTCGAAATTTTGAATTAATCACCGATTTTTTTTAATTTTCGGAAAAATTCAGAAAAAATATCACGCTTGTTTGAAAAAATAAATACGCATAAATGCCGCATAGCTTGAAATTTTATCTTAAAACACGTAAACGCCGCGGCGTTTCTTCTGAAAATTACGGTACTGATAATCTTAATTTTTTAGCCGAATTACTGTAGGTATTATGCATCACGAAAAAATTTGGTAAATTTGTGTTAAAAATTATGACCAATGGCTTCTAATTTCGAACCCTGATCGAAATATACGTTCGTAAATGGTGTATAGCCCGCGGACTATACACCGATGCATCTCCGCTGGTTATACACGAACTTTTTTTACTGCACTGCTCGATTTAGGGGTGTGGGTTATACACTGGGTGCGTGCTATACACCCGAAAATACGGTACTAGTAATTTTTTGTAGCAGTAATAAACATAACAAAAAGTATTTTTGCCGGCATGGTTTCTTGCACTTTTGCAAAAATTAGCCAACTCTGGGTATGTGTAAAATATATTCCTAATTTTTCTATCTAAATTAATGATTCTCATTTTTTGACTGTTTACCACTAAAGCTCCCTACTTCTTGAAAACTAATTGGATATACCAATCACAAAACTTTCTTCTATCACATATGTGCTTTTTAATATTTTAAAAAGTAGTTACATATGTTAAAACTTTAATATTATTAATTCAACATTGATTGATATTAATTCAACTTTGATTTTCATCTGAAATTTCTGCTTCAGTCAATTAATTGGAGTAAAAACAAGTTAATGTGGTTCATGATATTTTTTTAAAACGATAGTTTTTCCTTATTCTGTTATCATCATATATTTGGCTTAGCAGGACTCAAGTTCCCATCTCTGTACAATCTCAGAGCCCGATTAAGGTTGTACTTGGCCCAAGGCCTAGCACCTTTCCAAGGGACCCTCGCAGTGAAATAGTTGCTACTTTTTTTTGGGGGGGGGGACAACAATAGACAGGGTAATATTATTAGATATTATGATACAGTTGCAATGTTAGTCAAAATATTTTTTATTTTTTTGAGAAAATAATTGCAAAACTGCAATGTTAAGACTTTTTTTTCGAAATCATTTTATTCGATTTTGGGCCCCCAGCAGCTGTGGACCCAAGGCCATGGCCTAGTTGACCTGTGCAATAATCAGGCCCTGCACAAGCTGATGAACAATATAACGACAAAAAATCGAGAAAATGATACAAAAAGTGCTACTACATTCTCCTCTCTCACGGAATATTTTGAAATTCAAGGAAGATCTGCTGGCCTTGGTAAAAACATACAGGAAAATTTGATTAAATTGTGCAAATAACTTTATACACTTTTCCGATGGTACAATAATGAAATTAACACAGATATCGCTTTTACAGCTCCCCCTTCGACGATTTTTTTTTTAGATTCAGAGAGTTTAATGCTTATCATACCCAAAAAATTTAGTTCAGTCCTCTGCATAACTTCATGCACTTTTTTATGATACAATAATGAAAGTGACACAGGCATCAGGATTGTAACGCCCCTTTCCAGGGGATTTTTTTCAAATTCAGGGAAGGCGTGCTGAACATATCCAAACATTTACACAGCAAAATTAATTCTTTTCTATGCATAACTTTATACACTTTTCATTGGTACAATAATGAAAATGGCACAAAAATCGTTATTACAGCACCTCCCTTCTGGCCGATTTTTTTTTTTTTTAAATTCACGAAGAACCTGCTTGCCATACCCCAAAATAATCATACCCGAAAAAATTTTGTTCATTTTTATGCATAATTTCAGTGGTACAATATTGAAAATGGCAAAAAATCGCTGTTGCAACGCTCCCTTCCGTCGATTCTTTTTTTCAAATCCAGGGAGGACCAACTGAACATAGCCAAACATTTACACAAAAAATGTGGTTCAGTTCTAATACTTCTACTGAAAATAGCTCAAACCAATTAGTAGGCTTCCCCACCTGGCTGAATCTGAAAATAGCACAAAAATCGCTATTACAACGGCTCCTTTCGGCAGAATATTTCAAAAGTGAATGACGACCTGCTTGCTACAGCCAAAAACATACACAAAAAAAGATCCAATTTCATGCATATCATCGCACTTTTCGATGGTACAATGGCGACATACGGACACACACACAGACAGACATTTTGTAAAAATCTACTTTTGGAATATCTGCCCTCTAAAACGTGTAAATCCGCCGAAAACTGGAAGTTGACAAATTTATTCATTACAATACTTTCTTCTTTTGAGATAGAATACATAGTGAAAATTTTCAGGACTTTATTTTTTGTAGCTTCAAATTTTCATTTTATTATACATACTAATGAAAATGAATTTGTTAATATATTCAGAGAAATTACATTGTCAAACGCAGAAAACAAAGCATTTAAAAAGACATTTAAAGCAATTCTCGAAAAGATATTTTCCCCTGCTTAACAAGAAAAAACTTTCTGACTCAATTTTAAAGGTAACAGCATGACAATTGTAGATGTGATTATTGAAGAGATTTAAAATCAAATGTTTTTATTTCTATTTTTTGATAAACAAATTATATCGTAACGGTGGTTACTATCTTATGGCCTTACCCATGCTATCATGCCGGGAAATTCAGTTCGAAACGCCAACTTTGACAACATCTTCTAAAAGGATTTCTGATTTTATCAAAAAGTGGAAAATACTAGTCATTTACATAAAATAGAAATAAGAGTGCCTGTTCGGAATAAAAAATAAACAGTTTGGATCTGAGAGTAACCTTGAAAAAATAATTCCTTACAATATTAACAATGATAGAAAATTTAATTTAAAGGGTTTTTTTTTTTTTTTTTTTTTTTTTTTATATAATAAGATCAATAATAAAGCATCTTTAACCAAAGTTATTTTTGGGATTCTTATAAAATATTAAGGTAATTAATCTTGGGTTGTACTTCATATCATTTCATATTTTTGCTTCATGCTCTAAATATAAAATTATATTTTGTGGCAATGTGAAACAGAGTTCTCGAATTTTACTCCCCACAGTCCCCCCCCCCCCACAAAAAAAAAGTTGTAGAACAAAATTTGTCTAGATTTCTTAAGATTCTCAAATCATTGACCTAATGCATTTTGAATGATTGATACTGCCACTGTAACACAAGACAAAAAAAAGGGGTTTTTTCTTACATTTTTACTTTCTTCTATCTTTACAAGAAGAAAGTATTGGATTCATGAAAATTTTCGACTTCCGGTTTTCGACGGATTTATATGTTTTAAAAGGTCCTGAACACGTTTTGACTATTTTTAGAAAATGTCTGTCTGTGAGTCTGTCCGTCTGTCTGTGAATCTGTCTGTATGTGACAAAAAATTTGTGGGCGCTCTATCTCAAGAACTAATGCTCGAAATTTAATAAAATCTTACATACAGTTAGATCTTGATATGAATTAGTGCCTATCGGTTTTAGGTGAAAATTGGCCTGCAGGTGGCGCTGCTATACTACGTTTTTCATGATTTTCGAGATTGCTATATCTCAAGAACTAATGCACAGAATTTCACCAAACTTCATATTCTGTGACCCCTTGATATACATAGACGCTGATTAAGTTTTGATGTAAATTGGCCAGCAGGTGGCGTTGCTATGCCACGTTTTTCATGATTTTCATGATAGCTATATCTCAAGAACTAATGCACAGAATTTCACCAAACTTCAGATTCCGCGATACCTTGAGATATATAGCCGCTGATAAGGTTTTGGTGTGAACTGCTCTGTAGGTGGCGCTGCTATGCTACATTTTGCACGATTTTTGCGATAGCTATATCTCAAGAACTAATCCAGAGAACTTCATCAAATTTTAGATTCTGTTACACTAGAATATATAACATAATTAGACGCTGATTACATTTTGGTATTAACCTTACAACAGGTGGTGCAGCTATGCTGCATTTTGCACGATTTTTCCGATAGCTATATCTCAACAACCAACGCACAGAATTTCATCAAACTTCAGATTTTGTTACAAAATGACATATAACATAATTACATGATGATTACGTTTTGTAATAAATCCTTCAACTGATGGTGCTGCTGTGCTATATTTTACACGTTTTTTAAAAAAAACTAGCTATATCTCAAGAACTAATGCACAGAATTTCATCAAACTTCAGATTCTTTTACACCATAACATAATTAGACGCTTTTTTACGTTTTGGCATAAATTGTCCAAGATAAATGGCAAAATTAGTACTAGCCACCGGCCACAGGGCCAGTAAATGATAAAAAGTGGCCAGTGAAAAATTGTTTATCAGCGGCCACCTTATGGCCACTTTTTTTACAAGGAGATAATATATTTTACTTACATTTTATCAACAATTCTACTTTTTTTGGGTTCCAGTATATTTATATTAACATATTTATTTGTGCTATTCAGTCTTACATTAATACTTATAGAAATTTTAACTGTTTAGTACTTTTAAATAAAAAAGTGGCCACTAGTTTAAACATCGTGGCCATTTGAAAAATTAGTCTTACTGGCCAGTGGCCAATAAAGAAATTTCCCAGTTTGCCCTATAGTCCAAGATATGGTGTTGCTGTGCTACGTTTTGCAAATTTTTTGTTATAACTATATCTTAAGAACTAATGGACGAAATTCCATCAAATTTCAGATTCTGTTAGGTCTTGACATAAACAGATGCTTATAAGGTTTTAGTATAAATTACCCAACATGAGGCACTACTAATTTGCGTTTTAGGCTTTTCGGATACCAGAATCTCATTAGGCTAGGTCAAATAGTGGGTAACTTTGAGGTCACGACGTTTTTTTTTTAAATATTAAAATGTACTTATCAGATAGAAGAAAGTTTTGGGATTGACACATTCAAGTAGTTTTAAAATAATTTTTTAAATATGTATAATTTTGCAGTTTGCTGGATACATATAAACACACTGTTTATAACTAGCTAAATTTTTATATATTATATCCAAGCATTGCACAACCATGCCAAAAATATTGGAATAATTTAATTTAACTTTTGCCATTGGTATATTTTAATTTGCTTAAGATAATAAAATCATTGTGATAGTGCATCAAAAGAAATTCTAGTGATAGGGCGATGCAAGATAAAAACAATGCTCAGGCTAAATAGGTTAATTATTGATTATTAATTAAAATAAAAATAAAACTATAAGTTTGTGTTGTGATTATTTACAAGGAACCTATCACTTATGAATTTTTTACAAAATTTCAATAAAAAAAATTCTCCCCCCCCTCCCAAAATATCAATTAGAAATATTTAAAATAGACTTAAAAATTTTTTCTTTGTAAATCATTTGTGACCCCTAAAGAAAAATGTAACAAATATGCTAATTATTCCTAGAAAAGATGACACACATGAACTTATTACTATACAAAACAAACTGAGATAATGTCTTGATTTATCATATTTATTTACATGTTTCTTAGTAAAAGAAAATCATATTTATAAAATTAATTAGGTTAAGAAACAATAAATTTAAGCTGCAATTTTATAGTATCGCAACATGGAAGATTGCTTTGACATTATAACATTCTTTTGCTTCAACATCTTATAACATACATTGGTTTTAATCATTATAGAAGATTTTATCAAACTGATATACAAATATACATATTTATTTTATTCTCTGCTTGGTAATTATTTACTTGATTTTTTATTCAAGCTTTTAATTGATAGCATGAAACCCTTGAAGTTTAACCTATATCTTTAACCCCTAAGCTACGGGAGCCTTTAATGAAATTTTTCATGTTTTGTCCCCGATTTTTAAAATCAGAAATTTGTGGCTTATTAAAATGAGAAAATGTTCCTAATAAATAAGGCAATTTTAACTGGTGGGGATAAGCAAGGATTCTTAAGCCATTTTGCAGCTCTCATTGTGTCGGTAATCCCCAAGGGGTTTATAATAGTTAATAGTTATAAAAGTTAAATTTATTTGGATCCCAGTCATTATCGTACCCTTAGTTTCAAATTCTTTTCTTATAGTGCATGTAAATACAAACAAAATCTTCATTTGGCACCTCCTTTGCTCTTTGTTCTGGAATCCCAAGGTGCATGCCCCCTCAGATACCCTAGGGAAATCAGTTAGCATATGGCAACTATCTCTGGGGTACAGTTTCACTCAGCAGAGTGTTCATATAGAACAATGTATAAATTTTTAATGTAAAGACAAACAAAGTCTTCATTTGGCACCCACTTTGCCTTTTGTTCTGGTTTCCAAGGCACTTGGCTCCTCTGAAACCCCTAACGAATTCAGTTGGTGTTTGATAATTATCAGTGAGGTACAGTTTCACACAAAAGAGAATTCCTGACTTGTTTAAATGACAGAAGGCATAAAAATGCATTTGGTACAGTTTTATTTTTGGATTTTCTGGCTGTAAGACAGTTTTATGCAAATTTAATGTATATACTACCTATACATTTTTGCATGTAAAAATTTCATTTGGCACCGTCTATTCTGGCGCCTGGACTGTAAGAGATTGGGGAACATGCTCTCCGCTACCTCACCCCTCTTGAATCTATGCCCGTGCTAGAGATACGGTAGATGTAAGACATTACAAAATGAAAAAAGTCAGCCCTTATTATTTTTTTGTTTTCATTTTAGCATTGATTGAGAGAGAGAAATTACATTGAGGCAATATGTATTTAGAATAAATATTTAATGTGAAATTCAGTGCTAGACATGGCGAGAAGTATTGTACATTTCCACCATTCATATGTAAAAAATATTTAGCTAGACATTCCTTTATTCAGAATGCAGCTGATAGCACTTATATTGTGTCACCAGCAAAAACTCATTTACTTCTGATAACATCATTATACAATAGGCTCTCCGAAATCTGCACAGATTGGGGTAAGAAATTTTGCAGATTTTAACATTTTTTGGATTTCTGGTCATTACTTTGTTTACATTTTTTTAACAGTTATTTAAATGCAATAATGTAAATAAAATTTATATAAAGGAGTTTAATATAGTAAAATATTAAAATAATTAAGTAAAGAAGGTACAACTTGGTTACCTGGTTGACCAAAAATTTCATGCTGATAAAGGATTATCATAAATTTCTCATTCACTTGACATTTAATACAATACACATGTCATATGTGTATACAGTTGAACCTCGAAAATCCGGAACCGTCGGGACCACGGCGATTCCGGATTTTCGATTTTTCCGGATTTTGGAGGTTTATTAAAAAATCTTTTTTTATGGCTATATAATACCGTAAAATCCCGTTAATCCGCTCTTCCCGATCAAACGCCCCCTCCCCACTTTATAAAGAATTTGAAATTTTCAAAAAATCCCGAGAAAGCGCCCTCCCTCCCGATTCTCAAAGGCGATTGAAAGTGAGACGAATCATTATGAAATGAATGAATCATGAATCTTTGATGAAATGTGTGTTTTTAGAAGATTTTTTAATTTGGCTTTCTTTTTTTTTACAAATTTCTCCGTTTTTTCTGCATTTTTTCGACAGAATTTACGTTTTTTGTTTTTTAAACCCAAATTTTTTCAAGTATCAAAATTCATGATTCATTCAATGATTCATTCATTTCATCATGATTCATTACTGTAAATTTTGTTGAACGCTTTTAACTTTTTAATTTTTGTAATAATAAAGTCTTTAATTAACGGAAAGTCATTACAATATTAACCAGACTATATTTGTATATATTTTTTTAGTATAGTTATCAGAATTTAACTGCAGTTGATGAAAATTACAGCTATGTCTTATTTTAAAAATTAATAAAACTGAAATCGGAAAAATGTCCGGATTTTAGAGATTTCCGGAATTTGGAGGTCCGGATTTTCGAGGTTCAACTGTAGTTATGTCATCAAGGGATTTTAGTTTGATTTTTTTTTGTATTTTTATTTATGTTCTACTAATTTATTTGTTTTTTTTGTTTTATAAAAGAAAAATTGCAACAATTTGAATAATTTGGCGACAATGCTCGATGGGATAACTAAGTAGTACCATAAAGAATACTCTAACAGGATAAAAAAAAAGCAAGTTTACAGAATGCTTAAAATATTAAAAGTGAAGTTTAATTATCAATTAATAATGTATACTAGAATATGCATAAAAAATTAGATTTTTTCCTTGAATTAATAAATGAACCTTTTACATACAATAAATAATATATATATTTTTAAACTGCCATTATTCTACAATTAAACATTAAAATCTTTTCTATACTTCTTATATTTTTTCATTATTTTTTTAAAAAGAACAGTAGATTTCTAGGCAAAAGAAAAAAAAAAAAAAAAAAAAAAAAGAAAACATATGGAAAAGATCCTGCCTGACAGAATCCTGTTTCAAACTGAAAAATGCATTGATCCATTCAAAATAATAACAATAATAGGTGAGTACAGTTATAGAATACATTTATATCATGCTAAAAAAGAACTTGTCTATAAGGATTTTTTATCATTCCTATGCGATTCCATCTCAGAAGATTTTATTGTATACCATTTGTTATATTTAATTGTCTCCATTGCATGGAATATGAATTAATAATATTAATGATAGCTGAAAAATTTACATACAACAAATAGAATTTCATTAAACGCATAAATATTCCAGCAATGGAACAACTGAAAATTTTAGACATGAAAAAAAAATGGCTTTTTTTTTTAATCGACACTTTTGTAAGTGTAAAAACCATGTTTTGTAGAAATTCAGTTGATTCAGGTTGGGCCAAACTTTTAGTTATTACACCAGGCTGGTCGAATATTTTTCCCTTATGTTTTCTCTTATCCACCAAGCCGGCCTCGGGCCGAAATTTTAACAAACTAAGTCTGGAAATTTCAGTCTGTGGAGACACTACTTTTTGGTGCGTTTAGGAGCATCCTTGATAAACACAAAGTAACAGGGATATTATTCTTCCTGAGATGCCACCAATGAAAAAAAAATGGCATTCATACATTTAGTACTACTAGGTTATCGCGTCGAACAAAATACTATCACCAAATTATAAGATTAAATGCCAATAACGGATGATCGTGAATGTCAATTTAATGACATTAAATACAATATACGTATTTAAAACGTCATTAAGAGATTTTTATTTTGACTGTTTATTTATATTTTTATTAGTATTCTACTAATTGTTTATTTTTTTGGTTTTTAAAATAAAAATTATGTCAATATGTATAATTTGGCTATTAGTTTGGCGATTTGTATAATTTTGCAAAATTGGTTGATGGGATAACAGAGTAGTACCATATATTTTTACCCTAATCATTACCAGACAAGGATGCAATACATCACAATTAATTTTTTTTTTCCAACTCATCCAAAATTTTATTTTGATTTTTAAATTCAGTAGACTCCCTCAAATCTGCAACCCTAAAATCCACAACTCTTTAAAATCAGCTCATAATTTACGGATGTAAACAATGAAACATTTAGTTCAAATATAGGGACATTTGATTTATTAATTTTATATGAATTCCATATATTTTTTATTGGCATTTTTGATTATATTACTGAATTCATGTTTTTTCATGAAAGAAGGATAAATTTATTTCTTTAAAAATTCAAGATATTGCTGATATCACCGGTAATCACAATCTTCTAACAAAGTATAGTTATGTATTAATAAAGTTTTTTTTAAATTACTATTCAGTTTGGCTAAACCTGAAATAAAACTTCTTTTTTTATGATTTTGATGTGAATTAGTAATGTTACCTTTATGAGACAAGTTTCATTGAATAATTTAGAAAAAATTAATTTCATCTATATAATAAATATTATATACATAAAATTCCTCCGTGTATAATGATTCCGGGGTCAACTTATCCACGAAAAAAACACTTATTGTGACCAATGACAAATTCCACTATGAAAAGTTATCTCCGATTTTAAAGGCTATCAATTTTTTGTCCAATGCAAACGTTCTAGAGTCATAATGGAGCATTCTCATTTGTCAGATTTACAGTTTGAGCTGTAAATGATATCACTACATTTTACTGTGCTTTGAAATCTTTTCCCTATTTCAAACACAATATTCACACTGTTAAAAATTTGACTCATTTGCTGCAGCATCACTCCACCGCTTTTATATAAAGCAGTTACTTTACTGTGATATGGAGCATTCTCATTGGTCATAAAAGAGATATTCTATAAAAGCTGTGGAGTGACGCTGCAACAAATGAGTCAAATTTTTAACAGTGTAATTTGGTAAAGTAATCATTTTCTATAAAAGCTGTGTAATGACGATGAAGCAAAACAGCCAAATTTTTAACAGTGTTTAATTAAAACTTTTTATTTAAGAAAAGTGAAGGTGCGTTTTAAATACAATATTGTTAGAATTTTTATATTCATGTTGTTTTATTTTTTTTTTTTTTACAGGCATGAATGACTTCATTGTCACATAACAAATCACGATTGTTTACTCTTTATTGTTGACATTTGTTTTCGATCTTATAAAGTATTTTCTTTTAAGTATAGCTAATGGTATAAAATAGCTAATTCACAAATGTTTTAAAATAGCATTATTAGTGCATGTTTTGAATTATTAATGCATGTTAATTTGCATGTTTTTTGTGAAATAATTACTGTAATCTTGTGAGTGAAATTCATTTAGCTGGATATTCTATGCCATTATTTTACCCATTCAATTAATAATTTGGCTACCCTCTCATATTCGTCAGGAAATGGCCAAAATGGGAAAAATTTTTATGCATTTTGGATATTTTTATTATTTTCTTTCAGTGTTTTAAAATATTTTTTGGCTGTAGTTTCACAATGTATTCTTTTATAATTGATATTTTACCTTACTTTATTCTTTATTTTTGAACAAATGGTAAATTTATGCATTTATCATTTGTTCATTACAATCCTTCCCCATCCACCAGATATTTTTGTTATAGTTTTAAATGCAGATTTCTATTGATTTTTTTTTTTTTTTTTTTTTTTTTTAGATTTTTTCCTCATGTTCAATCTTTGTATTTTTCAAAATTGTTTAAGCCTAAAGTGGCTATGATTGACCAAAGTTGTTGTAATGTTTTATCATCCTTTTAAAAATAGAAACATGTCATTTTGACGTGTTTCCATTCTAGTTTTATCATATTTATTGATTATTAACTTGACCTTTGCTCTTAGAATTTTAATCATTTTAAAAACTATCTAAATTTTATTATTTTAGTGTAACTTTTTAAAATAATTTAATATATCCTAAGCCTTTATTATACTTTCAATTGCATTATTAATTATATTCAAATTATTGTTTTAAAAATATAAACAAAGAAATGACCAGAAATCTGCAAAATTCTAAAATCCACACAACCTTTGGTCCCAAGCAGTGCGGATTTGAGAGAGTCTACTCTATTTCTTTTAGTGGTAATATAGGGAAAAGTGGGATGGAATGAGACAGTAGGATTTTCTCTTTAACTAACATTTTAAACATTTCAACAACACATTAGATAAAAAAAAAATGGTAGTCCAATCTTTAGATAATTAAGTTTCTGATCTGTATGGCATCAATAAAGGTATTATTTTGACACTTATTATATTTGTAGCTCTATTCTGGATTGTTTCACTGTAGAAAGTTTGGTAGGTTAAAATGCACACACAAAACAATTTTTTACAAACATATTCAGTGTTGCCAAAAAGAAAAATTAAAATTATCTCAAACTATTCAAATGTCCTATAGTTGGATACAAAAATTTTTCGATAGCAAAATCTCAAAAATATGAACCATTGTTCACTACAAAGAATAAGCATTTTTTTTAAGTCATTGACCAACATAATCTAACAAGGACAAAAAAAGAAAAAGGTTGACTGTAAAAGATATCTTCCGAATGAGATTTTTAAACATTTTAAATTTATTTTAAAATATTTATTTTAGAATATAAGAAAAATATGTTCACATGCATGACATTTAAAAATTTATTTAAAAAGTTTTCTTAAATAATAACTCAGAACATAGTTTTCATAGTGTAAGATATACTAGTAAAAAAATCGCGAGGAAAGTATTTGCTTTAAATATTACGTAAATTTTTAATTTTAACACCTTTAAATTATAAAATATTAGGTTTCATTGTTTCTACTCGGCTTATCTGTGTAAACCGAGTTTAATTGACTATGCCAGCAAAAACGAAAATTTTGTGCCAACCCCACGATCAAATCAAAATTTATAGATTTTTATTAAAAGAATTACGCTCAAAAGTATGAACCATTGTTCACTACAAAGAATAAGTATTTTTTTAAAGTCATTGACCAACATAATCCAACAAGGACAAAAGAAGAAAAAGGTTGACTGTAAAAGATATCTTCCAAATGAGATTTTTAACCATTTTAAATTTATTTTAAAATATAAGAAAAATATGTTCACATGCATGACATTTAAAAAGTTTTCTTAAATAATAACTCAGAACATAGTTTTCATAGTGTAAGATATACTTGTAAAAAAATCGCGAGGAAAATATTTGCTTTAAATATTACGTAAATTTAAAATTTTAACACCTTTAAATTATAAAATATTAGGTTTCATAGTTTCTACTCGGCTTACCTGTGTAAACCAAGTTTAATTGACTATGCCAGCAAAAACGAAAATTTTGTGACAACCCCATGATCAAATCAAAATTTATAGATTTTTATTAAAAGAATTACTAATAAAAAACATGTCTCACCATCAATTTATTTTAGTAAAGAATATGGATCAGTAAACTTATTTTAAAAATTAGCGTAACAGTAGTGTTACAAAGTAAAATGTTAACAAAACTACAGACGCCAACATAATGAATGAATCAAAACGATCTAAACTTAAATAACGAATCACGATAGACGAATTCATTCATGAATAGTGAATCAATCCATGAATAATTTTAATTAAGAAAGTAAAACATTTATTTATATAAAAAAGGAGTAGAAAACAGTAATCAAAATTCATGAATATGACACTTAAATATTTTCTCGGCAATAAAATTTGACACAATTTTGAATGACTCATGAAAATTAAGCTTAGATTCTTTGGAAAAGCTTGTGTCATATTGCCATTTGAACAGTTGTATTAATAAATAAGGAATTTGTCAACTACACTGGATGGTATCAATGGTTGCCGTTCTTTTCGATGTAATGAATGGATCATTTTCAATATGGCAGGACTAAAAATCCGAGATTCATTCTTGCACTGGCGTCTTGTGTCTTGCCTTGATTGTAATATGGGTAACTTTTGAAGCGTCAGTTTATTAATCTTACTTCCTTTACTGAAGTAAGTTGTTAATACTAACATCGTTTCTTTGATTAATCTTCAACTAAAATTATACAATTTGTAGTATGATAATGTAAAATGTAGCTTCATAATACAACAAAATTTCATGTGTTGCAACTTTCATTTTGCAGATAGTTAGTTATTTGAAGCATCATTAAAATCTTTTATTTATAGCAGATAATCGTGCTTATTTGATTATCTTTAATTAGTTAAGCAAAAATTATCCGAATTTAAATTTCAAAATAACATTTTTTTTTAAAATATTTAAATTTAAAACATAGTTCTGATGAAAGACGGAATTTGGTTGTATTTTGTTCTAGAGAATGGACAGATTTTTTATATAATTGTTAGCATATGGAAATTACTATATAGATATTATCAAAATTCACATAAAATAATAGAACAAGTTAAGAA
Source organism: Maratus speculifer (assembly GCA_964019185.1). Taxonomy (NCBI): domain Eukaryota; kingdom Metazoa; phylum Arthropoda; class Arachnida; order Araneae; family Salticidae; genus Maratus; species Maratus speculifer. The sequence continues at coordinate 28,089,244 of CAXHSM010001376.1, read as the reverse complement.
ACCATGAATCTGAAATTCCATAATATTAGATCATCTTCATAATATTAGATCTGTTGCCAATAAATGTAGTTGTTGCACAAATTAAAAATTAATAAAGAAATAGAAAAGTATTATGTTGTTTTCTATTTAGAAAATGACATTTGTCTATTCTCAATCTAGAAAAATACACTGTGCCAGCAATGTTTATTACTTACAACATTTTATTTTCTTTGGAATTGCATATTTAATCTTATATTATTGCCATATTGAATTCAGTGACAGAAGTATTTAATATGTGACACTAATTATATAATGATGCAGCCTTCTGGGTTTTTTGTTTTCAACTGGAACAAAAATGTGAAATTTATGTGTTATATAATCTGTCATGTGTATATGTTATACTTATTTCATTGGATTCATTAATCAAAATTTCCCATGGAAAAAATGTTACATTCAAAGATATGTTAAACATAGGGAACTGAGAGCAGTAAATCAAAATGGTAAATTTACGAATGATTCACTAAATTCAAGTTATTTTCCACCAAGATAGGACTTGGCAAACCATGTGCGATTTAACATGCAAGTAAAGTTTTAACTAATTCTCGACTATCTGGCATGAACTCGATGAAGTGATGGTTTGTATTACTGCTTCCAGTATGGCAAACTTAATGTAAAATATTTTGAGACTTTTGAACTATGTTAAGTTATACTTTGTTATCAGTTCGGTACCAATTATTCATATTTTTAAAGTCTGTCATTTCATATAGTTATTTGAACACTGTATGAAGAAGAAATAAGTTAAAAATTTAATTTCTGTATTGCTTCTCTGAATTCATTTCAAAAATGACGTAAGTCGCAGATTCAAAATATTTTTATGAATCTGTAACAAAAATTTTCTACTCTTAAATGCTACCACTTTTTTTTTTTTTTTTCTATTACTTAGTACTGTATTTTTTAGATATTTTGACTTAATATGTTGCTTATCATTTAAATATTTTATAGTATTTAAAACAGAAAAATAAAACAAAACAAAAAACTGTATTTGCATATGATCCAACCCAATTCAAACACAATTCTGCCAATGATACTCATTCATACTAAATGTTATTTTTAAAATAAGTTAGTCTATTGCATTTCTATAAATTTCCAACTGGATTCTATGCACTTAGTGAATGTGCATTAAGTTATAGTTTTAGAATTATTGTTACTATATTGTTTACCATTTCTCCAATTGTTTGTTATTTTTTCTTTTTTATATTATTTACTATTTATTACTTTTACCAAATTAATGCAGGCCCGTAGCCAGGATTTTCTTTCGGGAGGGGCTCAATTTTGGAATTTTTTCTATTTTTGCAAAAGTAATTTGAATTTTTCAGTAAAAATTTTTTTTTAAATCTAGGCTTAGACTAATGTGTGTTTCTACGTAGGATACTTGATGTCAAATATTGTTATTTGATATTTAATTTTTTTTATTTCTGTTGCAATTTTTAACTTTTAAGAGCACTCCCAGTTTCCAAACTGGGAGAGTTTTTAGGAAAATTTTCTGCGAAACTTAAAAAGCACAAACTAACAGTGTTTGAGATGAGTCTCAAGTAGGGGAAAGTGGGGCACGTTTCAACTGGGAGCACCTTTGAGTACTCTAAATAGTTTTCTACAAATACATTATTTTCTAAAAATGTCTATGCCAATACATTACTACTGCTTCAGTGCAATAAGTATACAAAGCTGATCCATTTTTTATGCTCAATACTGTCTAAGCAAGATATGTATTTTTCTCCCTCTTGAATCAAAAACTTAAAAAAATAACGTTGTAAGACTTTCATTCAGAATTTTGTATTTCTAAAATTTTGATTTAAACAAAGATGTTAGTTTTAGTTTATAAGCTTTGTTTTATTCAAATTCTTCAGCCGAATTGTGTAAACAGTTGTAATATTGAACTCCATGTGATGATGCAGCATTGAACAAAAAAGCTGGGGCACCATTGAACATCTAAAACTATGAAATAAAGAGTTATTGATGTACCTAAGTATTACTATTTTTGGATTTTTTTCTATATGAAAAGAGGTTAATTAAGAATATCAAAGAACATGAACTTATACTGTTAACAATCCTTCCTTACTGCAAACATGTATCACAATCTCTGGATGTATCAGCAATTGGAGGTTTCAAACCTAAATTGATGATGGCATTCATTTATTTGATAATTGCAAAGTCCGGATTCACAATAACGATTCATGGTTTAGTAGATTTGTCTAACAAAGCCTATACTCTTTCCCAAACTACGGAATTACTACTACTTTCGTTCTAGATAAAATGGAGTTTAAGTCAGGTTTTATCATAAAAAATGTAAATGAAATGTTTTAATACAGTAGACTCCCTCCAATCCGCACTCCTAAAATTCGCAACTCTCTAAAATCCGCACATATTTTACGGATGTAAACAATGAAACATTCAGTTCAGATGTAGGTGCAAAAATTGATTTTTTCAGTTTTATATCAATTCTATACATTTTTTAATTAATGATTTTTGTTAAGGTTATTGAATTCATGTTTTTTCATGAAGAAAGAATAATTTATTTCTGAAAAAATAAAGATATTGCTAATATCATTGGTAATCACAATCTTACCAAATATATTTATGTATTAATCAAGCTTTTTTAGTTACTAAGTCTCGCTAAATCTGAAATAAAGTTTCATTATTTTATGATCCTGATGTGAATTAGTAATGTACCTTTATGAAGCAAGTTTCATTGAATAATTTAGGAAAAACATATTTCCTCTTTTATAATAAATATTTAATTGTACATTATTGATTATTATCTTAATCTTTTTAGTATATTAATCATTTAAAAAAATAATCTAAATTTTTATTATTTTAGTTTACTGTAATAATTTATTATATTGTAAATATTCATTATAGTTCCGATTGCATTATTAATTACATTTAAATTGCTGTTTAAAATATGTAAACAAAACAATGACCAGAAATCCGCAAAATTCTAAAATCCGCAAAACCTCTGGTCCCAAGCTGTGCGGATTTGAGGGAGTCTACTTTATTCCAGTAACATCAGATATCATATTGGTGTTTTACAAGGATATTTAAAAAAAGTTTTCTCAACCAAACATAACTGGAAAGACATTCTGTGTTGTTTCAATAATGATTTTTGGCATCAACTTTGATGGATTTAAGTTTGGTTAAATAGTAATAGAAAAATTATTAGTTTCAATAAAATTTAGTATTAAATTTTATTCACATTACTTTATATTCCTGAAACATATGCAGCGTTTTATGAAAACTTTTAATATTTTCATATTTTATTCATTTGTTCAGAGGTACCCCTTCCTTGTTCAAATGTACCCCTACATGGGGCAAGTTTGAAGAGAAATATATCAGCTTTTTAAATCCTCACAATTTTTTTAATTTACATAGAAACCTTTGAATTCCTGGTTCATATGATGAAGAAATGCACTGTTTTTATTATGTAATACTAAAAACGCAAAAAATAAAATTGAAATAAGAAATGTACTGATTTGTTAAAAAATTGTTCAAATATGCCCCCCCTCTCCCTTATCCCATGGAAAAAAGAAACGTTGCAAAATATTGAAATGCAAACAAATAATATGTATCGATATAGAACACAGGATTAATGTTAACGTGCGAGAATCTGACATTATGAGTGTGAGGTCTTGAAACTATTGATCCATAAATGAAATAAATTGCACACATTATTATTACTTTTTCTTAATTAATTGCTACAGTCATATGTAATCATAAAATTTATATTTGTATTTCACATTCTCTGATTATAATAATTATAAATAATACTTTTGGTAAAATAAATTTACTAGCAGTGTTGAATTCAGGCGCTTTTCTCCGGGAGGGATTTTTGGGGCTCTGGGGGAGGACATTATAGCGTTCCGGGGGGGGGGTGTTCCTCTCCCCGGCCACCCCCTGAATTCAACACTGTTTACTAGTGCAACAGAAGCAATCACCATAATTTCTTCTTAGCCATATGCTGATTGACTTATCAAAATCTTCTGTAATTTCCCAAAGAATGGAAATCATGGAAAATCTATGCAGTCTATCATCGGCCATAACGCTTCGTATGAAAGATTTTTCTTTCCGAAAAATATCTTTCAGCACTAACTGTTGTTATTCAGCTTTCAGACAAAACTGTCAGTAAGTGTTTGATTTTATCGTAACATGTCACATTACAGTGCTAAAAGCTAAAACTTTTAAAACATCTGTGTTGGTGTCAACAGTAGCAATTTACAGGGGCGTTCCAGTGGTATCCGGCGCCTGTGTGCAAGACTTCATTTGGCGCTGTATACTTCCCCTTCTCCTCCCCTCTGAAAATAAACTTTACCCCCCCCCTCCAATATTTTTTTATTTAACAAATTACAACGATTATTTGGAAAAGGATATTTTCAAAGGCTCAAATTTTAAAGACTTATACATAAATTCTATATTAAATTTATAATAATAATAAACATCATTTTTAGGATGATTATAACGAGTCATATATTACGTATGCCGTGCATTAAACATTAACATTCCTAGACTAACGATTAAAAAAACAGTAGATTGAAGATAAACAACTTTAACCGTTTAATATGTGCATTTTTATGTGACTCCTGAACGCTCCATATTACGTACGACATGGATTAAACATCAATAATCCTGGACCCATCACAAATAAATTTTAAATGAAATTTCAGTTTTACAATTTTCGGAACTGCAAATTTTTCAACTTGAAAATATCGCACATTTTAAATTTTTACACCATTTGCGTGGAGAAAAAAAAATCCACTTTTTAATGAAATTTGTTTGAAATATCTACCACAAAAATTATTAATTTTAAATTTGTTAAATTATTATTATTTTTTAATGTTTTATCTCTTTTTGTCATCGTAGCAACAGAAGTATTCCATTTTTAGACATTAAACTTGGACCAATGAGAAAAAGAATAAAATTAAATAAATTGCGGAATTCAACCAATACAAAGATTCAGACATGCTTTATATTTCCATATTCTCTACCGAGAACAACTATTTTTTCCAAATAGTTAAAAAAATCTATGAATATCTATATAAGTTTACTTGCCATTCTTTGAGAGTTTTTTACCAGGTCAAATAAAGATTTTTGAAACAGAAAAATTATTTAATAAAATCTGTCTTGTTTCTTTACAGTTTGTACTTTATTTCATTTATTAAATAAAATTTCTGGTTCTATATATGCTTAAATTACTTTAAAAATAAAGAAGGATGGCAGCTATATAAATAAAATACGTAACACTATAAAACCTGTGAAAATGGAAGCACTCTCTATCAGAATCCTGCGTAACGGTAAAATTTCACTATCCCAAAAAAAAAAAATTCACTGCAATAACAATTGATTGCATCAAAAAGAAAAAAGGTTGTTTTTATTTAGCATGTATTGGCGATGGTTAAAAAAATGTATCGCACATAGAGATCTGAAGCACATAGAAATCATGCTTGTGTGCTTCCCGAAACTTTAAGCAGTGCTTCCCACTGACCAAAAATGTAACATTTATTTACAACTAAAGTCCGTTGGCTCCCCAAAAAAAGCAAAAAGATGAATTGCTGTTTCTATATATCCATTGATTAATGTCAATACAGCATACATGATATTGTATGTATTACTATATTTGGATACAGCCCCTCATCTTTTTGCTTCATTTTTCGATCAACAGATACTGAGCTTATTCTATCAACAAAAAATTTCAGAATTTTTAAATTGTTTTTGGGACGTCTACAATAGTTGTTCTATAAATTAAGTTAACACAATATTTCACTCTGCATGCATGAACACATTCAAAATATAATTTGATATGATAATTTTCAGAATTTTCAAGTTGTATTTTTGAGACTTTCACAAAAGTTGCTCTATACATTTAGCTAACACATTATGCTATTTATATATTGATTGCTTTCATGCAAGCGCAATGAAACATTATTTAGTAAACCTGCTCATTATTCATACAATTTTTATATTTTTTTTAAATTCTGATTGCACGATATTGTGTACAATAATGTTTGTGATATTTTCTGATAAAAACTTATTTATATTAAGAATTCTGTAAATCATAAGCAAAAAAACTTTTTTTATAAAAACCTTAATTTCTCTACTAGTATATATGCTATCTTCATGAAACTGAACACAGTTTATTACAATAAGTCACTTAATCATAATCTAGAGTTTGAACGCTTTTGCTGCACTACTTTAACAGGGTTATCCAAAAGATATTCGTTCTTTTTTAATTTGTTGGTCCCGTATGGGGTTTTGTGAAAAAAATCATCGTGGAAATATATGACCTGCATTATTCTATTTACACACCTGAAGTTTCAAGATAATTTCTCGTGAATTTGTCTAATTATTTAACAAAACGTCAAAAATCCCAGGTGGTCACATTAATGTAATTCGATTGCGTATAAGCAAAGCTTCCACATTCTTGTTTTACACTGTTTCCCTATTCAATATTCTCCAACACTCCTCCGGGGACGCCATGGTTACGCCTTTAGAAGGTTTTCTTGGCACCCACTCGAATGTTCCCTTTTACTAGCTATTTTTTAAAATTAAAAATCCATTTAAAAGAATACATTTTTAAAAACAAAAAATATTTTAATAGGTTTCTTTTAACAGTTATCCTTAAATAAGTTTTAATTATTTAATGCTATTAAGTTGTTATTCAGTGAGTAAGGTTTCTAGATTCTTCATCTACAAAACTTTTGATAATAGATTGCGCCTCTGAAAATCTAATTTTAAGTTTTTTCTGAATTAAACTATTGTTGCAAATTATTTTAAAATAATTTCCGAATCATAGGGGACTTATAACTATCACCGTGTGCGATATACATGCATCATATAAGACGTTTCTAACCTATAAATCTACCGGTATTTATGGCCTTATACTGTACAGAAATCTTTACTAGTATTTCCGAATAGTAATTTTCTTCGTATTTATGACAAGTTCTGAAGTAAGGCGACAATTGCTATTTAAAAATAAAGAAACAGGTGGATAGCCCTGTGGTAATAAAACTGTATAATTGAGTCATCCGTAAAGTTCTGCGATTTTTTAAAGTAAAGTGCGGTTTCGTCTAGTTATTTTGTTATTGCTGGTTAGGAGCAGGTTTGAAGGGATCGGAAAGTTAATTAAGTCTGTCCTTTGTATTACGCTTCATAATTTTCGCTCGTATTGTCACATAATTTTAGTTTCAGCGCTGTGTTGAGAAAGAATGTGACATCAGAAAGATCATTTTCGCCATGTTATTCCCAGTTATTCCAAAAACGGTAAAAATGCTAGTCAAACTACTAGTAAAATTTGAACTGTATATGCACAGTATGGTGTTTCAGGAGACACAATTCGAAGATAGTTTGAGAAATTTAAGTGCAGAAATATTACCCTCAAAGAAAATGCCGCTTTGAACGATCATCATTTGTAAAGGAGAACTCATTAAAAGATACAATCGCTGAAATTCCACGTTACGCAGAGCAAGAACTATCAATAAGATTAAATATTCTTAAAATATAGTGTATGAAAGTATAGTGTATGATCATTTGATAGCTTTTTTAAGAATTTCCCCTTTACAGATGTTGATAAACGCCCACAGCGGTCATCATCTTCGAGATTAAAATTTCCAAGCTAAAGTTTCTCAAACCATCTTTCAAACATCACCATTTGAAATATCACTTTATCCTTAAACAACACAAATTTTACAAGCAGTCTGACTAATATTTTTATTTTTCTTCAAATAATAGAGAATAACATGACGAAAAGGAATTTTTTTGGTCTCCATTTTTATTACCACTGAACTGAAGCAAAAAAATCTGACACAACACAAAAGAAAACTAGCAGCCTTCGCCCGCTACATTGGTCGGTTTAGACGGACAGACGGGCATTAAATAGTTTGTTACTATTAAATAGTTTAATACTATTAAAATGCATACCAAACAATGTCTCAATATATACATAAGTATGCAATGGAATACTTTTGTGTGGCCCTGTAAATCAATAAGAAATACTATTTGCACCACAGATTGTACAGAATGTATATTATAGTATATACTTCACAGATGCATATTAAATTTATTATGTTTGAAAGAGTAAGACCATTAAAATGCACTTGAAACTTTTTCTCCCATTGACCGTAATGTATCGGAATCCTTTTGATTGTCCCTGTAATTGAACTATGCATCCGATTTTCATAAAATTTGAAATAACTCGACAAAATTATGTATTTTAAATTTCAAACGTATAAAAAACATTTGAAACTTTTTCCCCATTGACTATAATTTAATTGAATACTTTTGATTGTCCCTGTAATGGATCTATGCATCCGATTTTCATAAAATTTGAAATGACTTGAGAAAATTATCTAATAATTATATATTTTAAATTTCAAACGATTCGGTTGGGTAGTTTTTGAGTTGTTATATCCGGACAAACAGACGGACGGATGGTCAGACAGACGGATGGACAGACAGACGAATAGGCAACTCGGGATCCTGGGATTTTTTCTCTTCAATTTAAAACAAACGCGACGTATCTCCGTTTCGGTATCGGATATCGGAGGAGATAACATCACATACATACATACGGTTGGATTTTAATAGTGTAGATTATGTAGAACAAACAGAAAAGATTTAAAGCACAAATCTGTCATTCAAGATCACCTCTCATTAGCAAAAGCAAAATTTAAGAAGACGAAGCCGTGCTTCGCTTTGTAAAACCGCAGAATCTTCCGGATGATCCTATATTATGCTTCTTCACTACAGTGAGATAATAGGGTTGCATATTTTCAGCTGTGTGAATCACGGCGCCTTTCATTGTTTACAACTATATGAGGTGCGCCTCTGTTTATAAAGGTTTTTGCAGGCCTTGTTGTAAATGACTTATTAGAGGAGTCAAAAATAGAATAAATGAAATAAATTATTAAACAAAGAACTGAATATTTATAAATAAGTTTGTATAAAATAAATATACAAAAGATAATTCAGATGCCAAGAAAATATAATATATTTTACTATAATTAAATTAAGAATTTGTTTTTAAGTACTTGCTCCTCAACTGAAATCTTTTGGCGCCTTTACTGCTTCGGCGCCTGTGTGTGCCGCACACTTTGCACACTGGGTCGGCACGCCCCTGGCAATTTATTTGCACTCTAATTCATATTCAGCTTTCACTTGCTACATTGTCACTTTATCCTGAAAATATTGCATCGATTTCTCTAATTTGCTTGCTTTTATCAGTGAAGTACATCCTGGAAGATGTAACTGGGAATTTCTTAGAATATCTTCATTCGAAATAAATCGATAATTTAAATTTTAAATAAGAATTTCTACATGGGGAAATAAGACCGTGATATTGTAATACTTGTCAGTGGATGTAATTGGAGGGTTTGTACCTGTTGCCTGTCTAAATGTTAGGCTTGGGATCTTTATTTAAGTTTGGAAGATGTCTTCTCGAAGTTTTGATAAAACCTCACAAAAGATTTCTATTTCATTTTTCTGCATATTTATGTAAAGCAATTAGGCACTTTTAGCATAAGCCAATATTATATCACGAGTTTTTTTTTTTTTTTTTTTTTGAAGAACTTATTATGTCTGTCAGACAGAAAACCTTCTGACAAACAGACAAGCTTATGAGAAAATGATTCTTCTCCCTGACTGCCAAAAAAGCTTGAGCTACTGAAGATATCTTCCATGTGTTTTTCGAAATATTTTCTGAGCTAATACAAATATATTTAAGTAGCTCAAAAAAGTCAATATGCTTCCATGCCTCTCTATAAAATGTGTATCACGAATGCGGAGAAGTTATTTTCTTTGTTTTCTAGGATATGATGCAATTGCTTCTTGAAATGCTAAATTTGCCTTCAGATGATTTTCAAAAGCTTTTGTTGCTGCTTTAACAAGTTCATGATACTTTCGAACCAAGGGAACCAGCTTGCTGTTGGAGAAGGCAAGATTTAATCAATGGCTTTCACAGAGGAGGTATCTTATTTTTAGATACTCTGAAGAATTCTAGAATGAACCCTGCTAACATGACCAAACTTATTGGCTACTTTGTCATACACCTATGCGACGCATGTATGCATGCCAAGACATAGTTCATCACAATGTTGTAAAATTACTTTTCTTGAATTTTTGGAAGAGAAGACATTTATTGGAATAACATGTAAAAAAAAAATCAGAATTATTGGGTTTTGTTAATTTTTTAATAATTCATATATCTAACACAAATGGCAAGCTGTTCTGCACTTGAAATGTCCATAGTTTCTTCAACAATGGACCACAAGCATATCTGACGTCAAAGAACGTCACGATGGATTAAAGTTAATCAGCTTCTCGCTTTATCCCACAAGCGTTCATCAAAAGCCAATCAAATACCGCATCGCTTGTGGGAAACATTGCAAACTCCGCCCCGTGCTAGTGGTCAATTAAGCTAAAACAGATCGCAATATTTATTTTGATAATTAATACTTCGGTAACTGTATCCCAGAATATTTAACTGATTCATTCTAAGTTTCTGGGGTGAAGTAAATAGCATTTCTAAGGATATTTATACTATCTCGTTTCAATTCATTCGCTCCAGACTTTGTTCAAAACTTAAAAGAACTCTTAGCTAACAGTCTTTTTTATACCAAATTCTCTAAAGTTAGAGGATCGTCATCGTGGTCAGTGGCTATTTTGTTCTGCACAAAATAGGATTGTTTTCAAGTATTAGTCCAAGAGCTGCTCCAATTTCTTCTTTTCCTGGAGGTCTTTGAAAACTCAACGATGAAATAATTCTATTTCTATTTTCCTGAAGAAATCCAAAGTTTGTTTGTTAAAAAAAACATATGGTTTGTTATAATCTAATTGTATATGTTTTAAGAAAAACATTTAACCTTTTTCCAATGACTGAAACATGTAGAAAATAGTCTTTCTAATTTTTCGTGACCTTTCTTATGCCGTATGCGTATTATACTTAATTTTTGTTAGTCAAATTAATGATAAGAAATTACACTTGATCGAATTTTATTGCGCATAAAGACAGTAAAAATTACTTTTTAAAAAGAATTTTATATTTTTAGAATTAGTGGTACATACCTATTAAAAAACATTATATCCAAATAACCGATATAATGAAGGATTACCGTAACTGTAATTCAATAAATTGATATTTTTACAACTAAAAATGCTATTGATTTTAATGTAAAGGAAGATAAAAACAAACAAAACTTACTTTTTTTTATCATACAGATAATTTTGTATTTTCAAACTTTCGGGAGGGGCTTCAGCCCCCTTAGCCCCCTTCCTGGCTACGTGCCTGAATTAATGTTGTTTACCATTTTTTAAAATTATGTGAACACATATGTCATATTGCTGTTTTGAGCTTGCGTACTATGATAAATAAAACTGGCAAGTGGCAGCTATTTTTAACAATTTATCTCATGGCTACGAGTACAAACACAACTTTTGTACTAATGCTGCTTCTGCTTAGAATGACTTGATAAATACATATTTTCTAAGATGTCATTGCATAAATCTTCAATGTATGCATCTGAAGAGGCTTTTTAGTCACACAAAAGCACTACCTTGCTAAGTTTAATCCTATAGGCATTTCTATATATTTTTATGTGACCCCCTTTTTTTTGCATTAGATGGATGAGGTTGATATCTGTACAAAAGGCTACTCTTTAGTTTTTTGTTATGTTTTATTATTATTACTTTTTTATACTTCTATTTTTTAAACCAATTTTGAATGTCAAAGAATTTGCATATTGAAACCAGCAGCCAAATTTTAATAAAAAATTGCAAATAACCTTTGTATGTCTATCCAATGCAAGAAAATATCTTTAAAAAATACTGAAATGCAAATGGGATATTTTATTAAAACATCTCAAATAGGATTCATATTAGCATTGCGATGTTTATGTACAAGTGAAATAGCCTTTATATGTAGACAGTAGATTTCTTTAACTATACTTCTGCATAATAACGTTTCAAACTTATATTATTTAAACATTCCTGTTATTGACTTAGCTTCATCTTGGATAGAAACGATAAGTCATGTCATTTTCTTATTTGTTTTTATAGGTTTTTTGTTTACATATTTTATCATTATTTTTTAGATAATTCTATAAAGAAATTAACAAAAATGAATGAATTTTTAATAACTAACCTTAAATGATTGTTGTTAAAATATTTTACTTGCATCATTTAAGCACAAAGAGTTATATCTGTCATTGCAGTGCCTATTTGTTATTGGCTAGTGTTATAAGATTGGCAGAGAAAAGTATTGGCAAGATGCAAAATGTTTTGTCTATCATTAGTTTCCAGGTAACATGAAAATATCCACCTTTTTTTCACATTCTAGGCTATAACTTTCATTAGACTGCCCAGTCATTGCAAAACTTTAATATGTTTAAAATGTATTTTTTTAATAGCATGCATAGCTTTTTTTTTCTACAGGGAGATTTTAAAAAGCTGTCTGCATTGTTGAATTCAGACACTTTTCTCCCAGAGGGATTTCTATGGCTCCTGTGAGGGATCTTATAGTGTTTTGGGAGGGGCAGGATTTGCACCTTTCAATGATTTAAAACACAAAATCTCAAATTATCCGTGGGAGGGACACTTCACTGCTTTTTTTGGAAGGAGGTGGAGGTGTATGGAATGTCCTTCTCTGGACCATCTCCTGAATTAACAGTGAATTTTTGTTCAAAATATAATTATTGTTTCAGTTGGCATTACATTTAATTTAAAATAAGAATATTCTAGATAATTTCATTAGTATCTTACATTTAAAGTTAATTTACATTTTAAAATACATGTTTATCTCATTTATTTGTTTATTTTATTTTTTTTAAAGGTTCAAAACGTATAATGTCATAAATCATTTTATTTCAATACCAAAGCTTTATTTCTATGTTACACATGCAAAAATAAAAGTTTTTATGGGTGAGAACTCCTATAATGTAATAATTAATTTATCATGTAAAAACAATGCACACTAATGCAGTACATTCTCTCAAATTCACACATCTTGAAATAACAGATTGTGCAGCTCTTAGAATTTTGCAGATTTCTGGTCAATGTTTTGTTTACAATTTTATAAGCATACTTTGAATGTAATTATGCAATCAAAATTATATTGAATGCTTGCAGTAGAGTAGAATATGGAAATAATTAAGTAATAAACTAAAATGATAAAAATGTAAATAAATTTAAAACCGATCAATTTATTAAAAGTAAAGGAAGAATAAATATCTAATAGTGTATACTTAAATAATTATCAGAAAGTTCAGATACATTTTTCTTGAACTATTTAATGAAACTTTACTTAAAGATACACTAGAAACTTGCATAAAATCGAGAATTTCCATCAAAACACAAATTTTAGGTCAAACACAAATTGTTGATACTTTTTTGAAAATCCTTGATTATAGGAAAGTTAGAATAATGAATACTTTAGAATGATTAATACTTGTAATTAGGACACATTATTTCCACTCATTCAAACTGCTGATGAGTACAGGGTACATCTGTGTTTTCATTATTCTTGTCGAAATGATCTAATTTGAAGAGATTACATTGTTTTGTCTTAAATCCTAATCTAGTGTTTTTCCATTACATATTAAGCTTTGAAAGAAGAAAAAGCTTGGTATAAAAACTGTTCATTTGTTTAGTTGCATAAAAAATATAGATTTGTAACATAATCCAAACCAATTTATTTCTTCATAGAATTCTTTGATGGCAGTTATTTCATGAATCATTCTTGAAAAATTCTGCAAGATGATTAGATGCTTAAAGAATATTTATAAGCGTCTGTTCTTGCATTAAATGTATCTTTTCTAAAAACTTTCATCAAATCACAGACTATATTTACTTTTTTTTTCTCCAATTGAATCATGCATTTCATCAAATTATTTCTTTTCTATCTTTTTGAAAACCTTTTAGTGAAAATTTCAACTTGAAAGTGAACAAAAAAAAAAATCGACTTGAAATAAGTAAAATTATGAATTTTTTTTCGACATATTGCAAAGAGATTTTTTTTTATTTTACTGTCTCACTTACAGGCTCAAAAAAATTCTATGAGTCTTAGATTAATAAATAATGAAATATTGGATAGAATAATGTTTTCCAACATTTAAATCAAGAGTTGTTAAAAAAAGAAATTCACATGATTGAATTAATGTGAGCCAGAACAAGAGAGGGATGGGGACAGATATATTTTTTATTAAAAATGATTCATAAATTATAAAAATGTTTGCATTCACTTTTTATTATATTTGCAAATTGTTTTTGTAATTGTAATTTGAAGTATGTAGTATTATTTTATCAAACATTACATTATATTTGTCTATTTTGCCTTTTACATGATTTACTGTCATGTTAAGCAAGGGGTCATTAATATGACTTGAGAACAAAGAGAGTTTATTTGCTATGGTGTTCTTTGAATAACAAGACAACTTTTATAAGAACAATCTGAAAATATGTAGTTGTATATATAAATTTGAAATGTAAAATGTAATACCTGTATAATAATAGCCTAAGTCATGTGATTGTCATTAGCAGTTCCAGGCTGGCTGCTTCGCTTTCTATGCTAGGTGGCTATTTCGATACTTAGCACAATTGATAAATTTCCAAATACAGATCAATCGACATCATTTCATCTATGTTATAATAGTGCAATTCATGTGACTCTTATAAACAATTAAGCTTTCTGTAAGAAACATAACAGGCCATTTTCAATCAAAAGTATTTTTTTAAATAAAACGACATAAAATTTGCTATATCGCAAAATATTATTATCAGTTATCTAGATTCTTTTGGCCGGATAAAATTCTTTCCATCTTTTTAACTCACCAATTAACTTTTTTTGTCTGTGTGGCAAATTAAAGTAATTCTTTGATTTTAAAATTAAATGTCATGGTTTATTATTATTTTTCATTTATTTTCTTCTTTTTTTAAAGAAATATGTAAATATCATGAATTTAAAATGTTTCGTTTTTAAATGAAAATTGTGCATTTTATATAAAATGAATGAATGAATTCTTGATTTTTCGATCAGAATATTCTGATTTGGAAAGGAATGAGCAAGCAAATTAAATTATAACGGAATAAAATACTTAGCATTACATTTAAAGATGAACAAATTGGTCGCCAGAGCCCAGCAGCTAGTGTATAATATAAATGTGTATGTAGTTATTCAGTGTCAACTTTAAAATTAAAAGAAGGTTCTGAAAAAAATGGATAACTCTAATGTTTAACAATATGAATGACTATTTGTACATCTTGTAAGAAATAGTGATGACATTAAGTTGAGACTGAATGTATGAACAGTAAAGAAGCAAAAACTTTGTTTCGATAGCTCTAGTGAATATGCTGAAGAAGTAAGCGGAATTTTAAGGCGAAAAAAAGTAAATTTACAAGTGTGTAGTGAAATACATTTTCAGTTTTTATCAGTATGGCTATGAGAGAGCTGGATATTCAAGTGCCTACTGTATTGCATGCACACCTACACATATGTATCTATGAGAAAATACTCATGTTCTGTTGTACTTAAAAATAGATGATGTGGTTATGATACTTTAATGTATGGATTTTTGTATTTTTTAAAGAAATGAAACTTATCATATGTGATAACTTGATTCAGAATTAAAATGTACTGCTATTTATTTAAAAAATGCATTATTTTGTTACTTTTCTTTTTGTTCTTAGGTTGAAAGGATGATAAAACCCTCTTACTGAAGTTCAGTAAGACATTTCCTTGGATGAAAATGGCTGATACTTTAAAGAAGATTATATTATCATCCAAAACATAACTTTTTCACATGAGACAATGACATCGATTACAGAAGAAAAATATTCCTCTGGTGAACATCACTTTGTTCCTCAAAATAATGGTGAAAAAAAATACTCCTTCACTAATACAGAAGAAAAAGCATTTACTTGTGAAGTATGTTCCAAAACATTTTCTGGTAAGGGTAGTCTAAGAAGACACCTCTCGACTCATACTGGAGAAAAACCTTTTATTTGTGAAGTATGTTCCAAAGGATTTTCTCAGAATAGTCATCTAAGGAGCCATCTCACGACTCATACTGGAGAGAAACCGTTTGTTTGTGAAGTATGTTTGAAAGAATTTTCTCAGACTAGTCATCTAAGAAGCCATCTCTTGACTCATACTGGAGAGAAACCCTATGTTTGTGAAACATGTTCCAAGGCATTTTCTCGTAACAGTCACCTAAGAAAACATCTCTTGACGCATACTAGAGAGAAACCCTTTGTTTGTGAAGTATGTTCTAAAGCATTTTCTGAGAGTTGTACTCTAAGAATCCATCTCTTCACTCATACAGGAGAAAAACCTTTTATTTGTGAAACATGTTTCAAAGCATTTTCTGATAAAAGTACTCTAAGAAAACATCTGTTGATTCATACTGGAGAGAAACCCTTTGTTTGTGATATATGTTTCAAAGGATTTACTCAGAACTGTAGTCTAAGAAGGCATTATTTGTCTCATACTAAATAGACACCTCCTGAATATCTCATTATTTTTATTGTCAAAATTGAATATGTACTCATTATATGTCTTTGCATTTACTAATATATCACGTCTTTTTTTTAATTTAGTGATTTAAAAAATATAAACAATTCTTTCATAATTATCACACTTGTTATTTTGATAATTAGCAAATAACTCCGAATCTATTCATTGGATTTCAGTAAATCTTCCTGTAAAGTATTTTATGGTTTTTAGTTTCAATTTTTGTTATTTCACTGTAATTTTACTCTGAAATAAAACTTAATTTGAACTTTAAATGATAAATTAATCTTCAATATCTTGTACGAATAGGAAAGGCTTATTGAAATAACACTTTTTAACAAATATGAGAAATATGCTATAAATATTTCTGTTGCAAAAAAAAAAAAAAAAAAATCTTATTTGTTAAATTTTCTTCTTAAATATTTTTCCAAGAATTTAAGTGAAGCATATCCCATTACCATGTAGTCTTTGTACACATTATGAGCACAATTACCCATTTTTCTTAAAAAAATATATAAAATGAATTCAATATTTATTCACCATGTTTACTTCATTCATAAATACCAGTTGTATAGCCTCATCAACAGTACACATTGTTTTTTAAGATTTATTTTTCTTTGTTTCTATCTTGTATAACCGAATTCAGAATTTTTTGTAGCACAGCATTATTGTTTCTTGTTATCAAGAAAATCTCATGTGTTTGCAAATTTCATCAAAACAAAATCTCAGATGATGATTACTAAATTTTGTATCTTACCATTTTGAGGTAAGAGAAGATCATTGTGTTAGATCACACGGTTGAGAAAGTTTTATGAATGAGTCATTTTGGTGCCTAACATCTATTTGTCTCATTGTATTTCAATGGAAATAAAGATTCAAACAGGTATTAACTTATTGAAAAGTCAACAGTAAACAAAGTCTCAAAGCTGGCAACATTTTACGATATTTGGTTGAAAATATAATATCAAGATTATCAATGCCAAAACATTTGCAGCTTGGTGGGCATAAAATTAAATAATATCACTGAATATGGCAGTGTTATATAATTGTTATTCTGCCATAAATGTATTGTTTATTGAATTGAACTGAAGGCCAATTATGACCGAGCTACGCTCGATCCTTCCTGTTGCTGTAGTAGCAGCAAATGTTTGTATGAAAATTTTATCTAAAAAATTCCTCAAATGTTTTTGATTGAATTTCGTATCGTAGCATTTTGGAGTATGCGAAGTCCGAAATGTCCGAGAAAATTTGATAAGTAGGTCATTTAGGTGTCACTGTAGGTCAGTGGAATGAAAGTTGAAATAGTTATGTTGTTGGATATATTTTTTTAAGCTACTTATTTCCAAATTTTAAACAGCCATATGCATACCGTGATGAAAAAAAGGGAGAAAAGGTAATGACTGTTTCTTTTTATGCTTTAATGAACTGAAAGTATCATATGGAGGTAGGAATTGTCACTTATTCATTTCTTTATCCTCACCAAATTGATTTTTTATGTGTTTATTATTATTTTTGTTCATAATGTGTGGTAATTTTTTTAAGTTGTTGTTTTTTTTTAATATAAAATTAGAGGTTTTTAAAAGTGTATAGTATTTTTTGCAAATGTAGTACATATGTTGGTTTGTATTTATCCTTGTTTTTTAAGGTGAATTTGTTGTGGGTAGATGAAACTGTTGCAGCACTGTTTCTGCAAAAACAACATATTTTAAGGAACTTACTCTCCAATGATTATTCTTAAAGTGAACAACAGGAAGAGAACGAAAAATGGCTTTTAATCATTATTTTTTAGAAGCATACATATACAATATAAGTTTTGTCAGTTTTAATTTAAACTTTTATGCCCTGACGGTGCTTTAAAAAGTACATTAAGATAATTTGTTATAAAATTCACTTAATGCATCGATTAGTAGCAGTACAATTTAGTTATAATTAGTTAGTTATAGATACATCACTTTACTTTGAGTCAAAAGCATTATTGACTGCACAAAACAAAAAGTATTTTCAGAAGGATTTCGTTTGCCTTTGCACATACTCAGCTTTCTTGTCAGAGGAATATTGGGGGAGAAAAGTTTCGGTTTGATTTTTTTTTAATTGATTATATTTGCACATTTTCTAATTTTACAAAATCATAAATATGACACAAAATTCCTATAAATTCTAATTTAAGTTTAGTTGGCAAAATCTTTCTAAAATTTATTGTGTAAATCTTCTCAGGCAATTTCAAAAATTCACAAAAAATCCTCTAGAAAAAATGAAATTTTCATGATTTAGAACATATATGGTTATCTAAAAGGTCATTGATGAAGTTTTGTAATAACTTAAACAAATTCATTGAACAATATTATTACTCCACCAGTGGCTGAGAGATTTCTATTCTTGAAACTGGCAGATGGAAATTGCTGGGTTTGAACCAATTACATCCGTTGACCCAATTGTTCAAAGTTTTCCATGTTTTTTTTTCAAACCTTGAATTTTTTTGCGTAAATACAGGTAATGTTCCCTTAGAAACACCCTCATGGAAGGCATTCCCAAACTTCTTTGGGCAAATATCCCTCATGTTGATAATTGACCATCATAAACACAACTATAAACATGATGTTATTAATTATATAGTGATTATATCTCAATAAATTTGAAAGTCGAAGTGCATTGGCATTGAACAGAAGATTATACTTTATCTGTTACCATTCTGTCTTTGTCTATAAACATCCAAAAATCTATGTCTGTGTGGGATTTTATCTTACATCCACTAACTTATCTGTTTTAAAGACTAGTCTTAAATAGGGTGTAGAAATCGTGAAAAACATATACAAAAAATAATATTTTGAAAAAAAAATGCTGTTACAGTTTTGTGTGTGTGTTATGTACATCAATTGAAAATGCACTCTGTCATTTTTTTTTAAACTTCAGTATTATTAATTTAGGAAAATATTCCTCAATATAAACAAAAAAAATTGATTTTTTGAATTTGACCCGCTGTTGTTCTCCATTGTAGGTGTTACTAGACTGTAAAATTACTTTCTAAACTTCAAAAGAAATATATCATATCTTATTTAAAAAAGCATTATTGTCTTATAAATGTATAAACTGTACTCTCCTGTTAAAAATAGCATTTTTTTTAGTTATACCTGGTTTTGTTTAATTTTACATTTCATTTTTTCTTCTTAACAACAAATTCAAAACACTCTTCATTGTATTCTTTAAATAATACTAATAGTAACTAAACTATATATATAAAATTAACATCCTGAAGATTTTTTAAAATTTAGTTTTCCTTTTTAACACGATATAAAACAGTTTTCATTGTATTTTTTAAATAGCAGCAATGATAAAAATAATAAAATGATCTTTCTGTTTGATCTTCCCATAAAATTTCTCTTTTGTGATACATCATAAGATAATATATTTAAAATAAAAAAACAAACAAACAGAGGTATGCGTGCGTGTGTGCATGAGGAGGCAGAGTTATCTTTTAATACCACATATCTAATAAAGATTTTTCAATATTAAAGTTATGTATGTTGTGAATACTATGTGAATGTGTGTATAATAATATGTGTGTCATGAATACTTTCTTTTCCGAAAACCCCTTAAACAACAAAAAACTCCGTATTTTATCTTGACTTAGGACTAGCATCTGTTAATATTAGCATGTTTTTACTTTCTTCTATCTTCAATAGAAGAAAGTATTGTAATCGAAATTTTTTTCGACATCCGGTTTTCGACGGATTTACACGTTTTAGGGGTCAGAGATTCCAAAAAACATGTTTTTACAAAATGTCTGTCTGTCCGTGTGTCTGTATGTGTGTGTGTGTGTGTGTCTGTATGTGTGTATGTCGCCATTCTACCATCAAAAAGTGTATGAAGTTATGCATAGAATTGAACCAAATTTTTTGTGAATGTTTTTGGCTGTGGCAAGCAGGTCCTCCTTCAGTTTTGAAATATTCTGCCGCAAGGGGGCGCTGCAATCGCCATTTTTGTGCTATTTTCAATATTGTACCGACCAAAAGTGTATGAAGTTATGCATCGAATTGAACCAAATTTTTTGTGTATGGCTATGGCTAGTTGGTCCTCCCTGAATTTGAAAAAAATCCGGCGGAAGGGGGTGCTGCAATCGCCATTTTTGTGCCATTTTGAATATTGTACCGACCAAAAGTATATGAAGTTATGCATCGAATTTAACCAATTTTTTTGTGAATGTGTGTGACTATGGCTAGTTGGTCCTCCCTGAATTTGAAAAAAATCCGTTGGAAGGGGGCGCTGCAATCGCGATTTTTATGCCATTTTCAATATTGTACCGACCAAAATTACATGAAGTTATGCATCGAATTGAACGAAATTTTTTGTGTAAGTGTATGGTTATGGCTAGTTGAATCGCCCTGAATCTGATAAAAATACGCCGGAAGGGAGCGCTGCAATAGCGAGTTTTATGCTATTTTCAATATTGCACCACATAAAAGTGCATGAAGTTAGTTCTATAACTGAACTAAATTTTTTGTATATGATTGTTTTTTGGTAAGGCAAGTAGGTCCTCCCTGAATTAAAAAAAAAAGAATCTGCCTATGATTCTATCGTTCATCGGCTCGTGCAGAGACGGAAATCCGTTTTTACTCCGATTAATTGATTGAAGCAGAAATTTAAGATGAAAATCAAAGTTGGCATGGTATTGAATTAAAATTATTAAAGCATTAAAATGAGTAACTATTTTTTTAAGTACTAAAATGTACGTATGAGATAGAAGAAAGTTTTGGGATTGGCACATCCAACTAGTTCATATTTTATTTTATTTTTTACTTCACAAAAAATTTATTTAATATTAACTAGTTTATAATGCCTTGCAGTAAATTGAAATTATAATGGCCAGTCATAGAAAAATCAAGGGAAAAAAAGCAGAATTTATAATTTAAGAGAATTTAAAAAAACGATTTTAGGCACATTCTTGTGCCAGAGCCGTTTTGCACTTAAAGGAGAATAAGCAAAAGTTTTTCGAAAAATATATTTTTTTATGTGCTCGAGAGAGCAGAAAATTTATGAGCTTCTCGTTTCGGATACATTTTTCATATCATCTTGATTTTTAATGCATGATATGTATATATTTTATTTTAAAGTATAGCAGTTTACTAAGCGCATGTCATTTTGAGCGTGTCTATAAAACATACAGAAAATTCAATCTTTCACGCCAGAAAAGCTTAATGACAAAAATTATTAGTAATACAAACCATTTTATTATTAGCTACAGTTCTTATTCTAATCAAATACACCTATTCAAGAAAAGTCGTTTTCCTTGGAGGCGACTAGGGTTGGGCATTTCGATTCATCTTGAGGAGTCGACTCTGACTCGATTCACTTAGTTAATGAGTTGAGATAGTGAGTCGACTCTCGACTCACTTACGATTAGTTGGTTGGTTGTAAAAATGACGCAACTTTATGTCTTCTATCACGTATATCGCACAAAAGAGAATTTTTAAATGTATGCTCGAATTATTTTGTTTTAGTTTTTAGATAAAAGATATATTTTTGTGATAAGAGCTTAAATTTTCAGTCCTGTACCGGCCCAGAACGTATAAAAAATAATGACCTGGTTGGTAAAAAACATTAATGTTCGGCCAACTTGCTTCGTACAGAACAGTTATTAACCCGACAAGAAAAAAGCTAAAATCTTCTTCTTAGCCTGATCCGGCATAGTTAAATTTGTAGAAAACATGGATTTTTCCGTTTAAGAAGTTCTAATCAAAAATTAATATTTTAGATTTTTTTTTATGTTTATGATCTTTATTTTTAAAGAAGAGCCCTGTGCTATGATATTCATTTTTTAATTAATGTTTAATTTGTATGTAAATGTTTCAGTTGATATTAATATTGTTAATCCACATATTATGTGCTATTCTACGCATTAGAGGTTTAAAAATCTGAAAAATGCTACAAAGTAAAATCCTCCTAGACGGAATAACATTAAATAAAAATTCGCAATAGACGAGTTCCCTTCCGATCGCTACGAGGGAAAAAAGGTTAGATCCGAACCAGTTTTTTAGTGAAAAGTAAGTCTCGAGCTCGGCTTGGGAGAATGCAATGACAAGGCTCAATCCGAGGCTAGTAAAATAAGGTAAGGCCCGACCCAAGTGCCGCTAAAAATAGGCCGGAGCTTCGAGCCAAGATCCGGCAATCACAGCGTTTAAAATTATTAGACTGTTTTCTTTCCTTTTTTCCTTTCTTTTTTTTGAGGAGGGGGGGGTTCTTTACTTAAAAATTTAAAACGGATACTTTAAGTTCATTATATTCTTATATTTATAAATTATTAGTTATTCACAAATATTCCCCCCAAAAGAGAGAAATATTAGTACAAATTAAGTTAATTGATTTTTTTAATTTTTTTTTAATATGTGTGCGTTTACATATATGTCGTGTTGGTTATGTTGGAAAGATATTGTGTCATCGATTTAAAAATAAATTAATTACTTTGCGTTTAGATTCTGTAGAAAATATAATGCAAAAAATATATCTCCCCCCTCCCCGGTTTAGTCTATTTCTGAATTTATTAAAACTAAAATTATGAAAAAAAGGAGACAACAGTAGTTTATTCGATGGAAAATAATAGCGATTATCCTGAGTCTTATTGTTTTGTAGAAAATTGCATTTTTCGTTTCACATAAGCTTTATATTGCAGGGCTTAATGTCAGCATGTTTTAATGTACAATTATAAAATTGATAGCCTGACTATTGAGGGGATTTCGAATAAAATAACGTTTAACATTTGTTTAATAAATGAACTGCAAATCAAACTAAATACGAAAAAGAAAAAACGGAGCTGTTGTAGTGTGTTTGAAGAGGTGAAGAGATATTAAAAAATTTAATATTCAATTCTAGCAAAAAAAACTCAGCATTGACATAATTTTTGAT
This sequence comes from Maratus speculifer, assembly GCA_964019185.1. Taxonomy (NCBI): domain Eukaryota; kingdom Metazoa; phylum Arthropoda; class Arachnida; order Araneae; family Salticidae; genus Maratus; species Maratus speculifer. The sequence goes on along the minus strand of CAXHSM010001376.1, from coordinate 28,065,822 downwards.
ACATTTTTATTTAGAACTTTAAAAATTGACAGGTAGCTATAGAGGAGATGAAAAATCAAACAGCATTTCCATTTTTTAGTAAATACATTACATATGAAGAAAAGATGTATTCTTGTCATGAAACGACAGGTTTTTCTCTTTTCCCTTGCAATATAAACTTCAATTTTAAAAGTAATTTTCTAATGTATTTTGCCAAAAATTGGAAAGAGCCAATCAATTACATAATTTCTGAATAAAAAAACTTTTCAATTTTACGTGTTTTTTTTCCAACTAAAAATGAATTCAGAAATGTGTAAGAAAGTAGCTTTTTTCAATTTAAGAACAGATTTAATAAATTCAGAGAAATATTTTCAGAAATCTATTTTATATTATACAGCTTTAAAGGCTACGACATTTTTAACCCTCTTTTTTTTCTTTTATTCCAAATTACATACATTTTTTTTAACGAATGTTGAAGAGTCCAAAAATCTAAGTAAACGATAACATTTCTGTTGATATTGTGTATTTTCTGTCTTGCGAATACATACTAAACTAAAATATTGCTCATGAATGTGCATAAAATATTCTTGAGAAAATTATTGTATGCTAAGAAAAATCGGATTTTTTTTGTAGAAATTGAACCGGGCCGAGTAAGTTTATTAATTTATTTATTTGTACGGGTTGGGACCGGATAGAACTTTTTATTTTACATTAGCCTGGGGGAGCTTTCGCTTGTACCGGGCCTGGTTGGACCTGTGAGCTCCTCTAAATAAATTATGAATATTTGCAAGTTTTCTGTAATTTTAATAAATTTTATTTTGCAAATCTATCAAAATGTTCAGTGTCTGGGACATAATTTACCCCTTATGCGATCATAAAAAAGCGGCGGGGAGACTAATTTTTTAATTTTTTCCCTCATATTTACAGTTTTTATATTTGACTTCCTTTTGAAATTCTATTTATAAAATCATGATATTATACTGAATAACTGCCGGGTTTTATGTTTTTATCCTACCACTATTTAAAAAATAATAATAATAAATAAATAAAATGCATTTTAAAATCATCGGAAATTTAGGAAAACAAGCAAATTCCCTTCATAAAAAATAACTATAAAAAATAAGCGTAAAATTTGGCAGCTATGACATTGTGATCCCCTCTCCTCCCGATTGACACTCAAAACTTACTTGCGCTACCCAAAATAAATAAATAAATAAATAAATAAAATAAACAGGAAATATCCGAATCTGGTTTGAAAAAAGGAATATTTTAAAAAATCGATCATTTAAACTTTAAAAAATTACATGAAAATTATATCCATTTTTACATTATCTGCAAACATTTATCATTTATAATATATATATATATATATATATATTAAAAGAATATATTCGTAATCAAATGAAGGACAACACTTTATCTAAAATACTTCAATCATAAAATAAACTCATAAAACTTTTTAGCAGTGGTGAATTCGGAAAGTGGCCCGGGGATCAGGCATTCCCGCGGAACAATGAGACCTCCCCCCCTCCTGAAATATCAGGCATTTTGTGTTTTAAATGGTAAAATAGTGCAGTCTTTACCCCACCCAAAGTTCTTTATAACATCCACAGATATCTCCTCTCGAAAAAAATGTCTTAATTTAACACTGTTTTTTAAACAATTTGCTATTAAAGTAAAATTTTATTTCTCTCTCTTCGACTTTTTTTCTATATTGCATCATATAAAGGCAGTTGAAAATATTTCCCTAACCAGTTCTACTTTCTTTTAGCAAAAAATACAAACATAATATCTGCTTTGTTTGATCGTTTAATCTTTCCTCAATACGGAAATCGGCACAAGCTTATCATAAATTCAATTAATCTTCCCAGAAATATCCTACTGAACGCCCCTTTTTCCATAAATTCAATTAATCTTTCCAGAAATAACCAGCTGAACGCCCTTTTTTCTCTGCCCCTCCCACTGTTTTCATTCATTCGGTATCTTCCTAATTACACGTGAAATGCACATCTACACTGCCTCCGCTTTTCCCAAAATCCACAACCGCAATATAAAGTCAAACCAAGACATTTGTTTTTTGCTAAAAAGCCCAGCGCGGATTCGAAGAGTCGAAATCTGATACCGAGTCGAAAGAGTGGCTTTCAAGGAGTCGAAGAATTGAAGAGTCGACCACCCAATCTTCAACTCTCGACTCTCCAAGTCCGACACTCTGTTAAACTGGTCCAACCACTCTTTGAGTGAGTGAGTTGACTTTTCGACTCTTCGACTCCGAATCCCAAACTGAGTTGAAATGAAAGTTCGACTCTTTTGAGTCGACTCCGTTAGCCAGATAGGAGTCGATAGTTCGATTCACTTGTAAGGAGTCGAGATTTAGAATCGACTCCTCGACTCCTCGGCCAACTCTATTCTCTATTCAGTTGTTTCAGCAAAGTTGTTTTTACTTGAGACGGCTTGAATTTTTTTAATACAGCAAAACCCCGATAACACTGATAAACAAGGTTTCTGTTTCTAACTAAGTATGTGGTGACCAAAGATCTTAGAGGAAAAGATGTGAAGGCTCCATAGGCGTAATGTAAATCCACCGCTGTCAGTGAAACAGTGCAAATAGCTAGGCAATAGAAGTCGCATACAGGGGCGAAAGATAAGAAGCGTTCACTTGGCGCGCTTTGGCATTATCACCAGTAGCGATAATTATCAAAATGTGGAGTAATGATGTGGTCATCGCTGCCCACCTCGGTCCCCGCGAAAGCAGTGCGCGCCCCCCTCCCTCTCCATCCCTTTTCGTGGAGGGAGATGAGTTAGGTCAAAGTTCATACAATACGTTACAGAAGACTACTTATAGAAGATTCTGTTCGTTGTTATGTTAGTTTTCGAGTGAAAGTGGAACTTTCGGTACATAAAATTTATTATTTAACAAGTTCAGCATCACTGAAGACTTTTCAGTTGTACATGTTAATCGGCTATCTATTTGCATTATAAAAAATGTATCAGAACAAACAAATCATATTTAAAAATCTCCCACAATCTTTAACCCTTTAATTCCCATGCTAAAACACGTTCTAGAAATTATGTAGTTCATTTCACACCAGAAAAACTCAATGACTACTTTCGTTTTATTTAAATACGGAATGTTCTGTTATTGATTAAAGCAAATATTGTTGTTTTAATTTTCTCGTGGGAACTGAAATATACGAATTAAAATATCTCGGGCGGTTTGGGATCCAGAGGGTTAAATCTCAAGACGAACTGCCAAAAGAAATGGCGTTTTGAATTCTCACGGGGGAGTTGGCGCAAGGAGGTTTACTAGAAAAATATTTGGCGAATCAGTGGATGCAATGAACCAGCCTACGATTGGATCTCCCCCTTTGAGCGTGTTTCATAGCAGTGCTGTTTGCACTGTTTCAGTTAGTTACGGTTTCCAGAGCCTTCATGTCTTTACCTCTAAGGTCTTTGGTGGTGACTTTTATATTTTAAGTAGTGCTGTGAAAGAATATGCCATTAAAAAGTTTCCATCACCCACAGATTGTTAAAAAATTCAAAATCCTGGAAATCTCAATTTTGTAGTATTTATTCAACATATACACCTTATGAAATTTATCATTTGGTATTTTAGTAATGGCAAAATTTTAAATAAACATTTATAAAGCTTAAAATTAATATTTAAAACACTGAAAGTATGCATTGTTTATAAAGTTTCAGAAAAATATAGATTTTTTTTGTAAAAAGAAATGATATTAATAAGAAATTTCATACTCATACTACATTTATGTAGCTGTAAATGTCTTAGCTGTGGGTGCTCTCTTATAGATCTTTGTTCCGAGTTATATTGACAATTTAAAGCAGACATTAAACCACTTATATCATTACAGTAGCGTAAATCATTTTTTCTTTTAAAAAATGTTGAATATTTCTTATATCAATCTCGATAAATAGATATCTTTGTATTGTTTTTCAGGAGATCCAACCTTGCAATCTCGATCACGTAATTCTGAGTTTTTCTTTGATAAATTTAAGTCTCTCACAAAATCATTTAATTCTTTTTGAGTTATTAGGTGTGGTTCTTCATTTATGCCAGGAGAATAGTTCATATCAGATGTAGAGAAAGTTTCATCGATTTCCATTTCTACTGCTGCATCATCATATGTAAAATTCTCTGGAGGTTTCGGTATTTTTAAATCATCATTATGTAATGCTGGTCACATTGCTGAATCTAAGTTCGTGCACTGGATTTTATATTTACTTCTTGCAAAGAATCCTTTAATTTTTGTAATACATTAGTAGCAGTCAGTTATTTGATCCTTCGGCATGTGTCATATCATGGGTATAGCAAAGGACATACACTTTTTTGTACCTTTCATCCACGTCCGGAAATTTGTAGCACGTTGTGTATAACAAGAACGAGTTGCTTATTTCTTATCTCGTTCAACTACTTTATATCCAAAGTACATATGGCAGGCGCATCGATGCTTTTTCAAAGATAGCTCCCCGCACACACAGCAAAAAGAATCGGGTTCATTAACGCATCCTCTAGACATATTTTTACATATTGTAGAGGAAGATATGATAATTATAATAAAAAGTTAATTAAAAGTCTTACAGAACAAAGAAACAGTAGTATATTTGCCCCGAAAGATAAGTTTCCACTGCCAGGGATTTGCGTTAAAGTCAAATACTGTGGGGGTGGCTAGAGCTGTCTGTTCAAGGTCGCTAACATAAAATTTATTAGGGGGACATCTGTTTCTACTCTTTTGCTGTATCCCCTATCGTTGTAATAAGAAAAAGAAATGTTTGTGTGAATCAAATACATGAAAGAGAATAATATAATATAATTATAATGCCTATACGATGCCTACATACTCCAAAACGTATTAATGAAATTTCTCAAAATTGGAGGGTGATAAAAAATTTTTACAAACATATTATTTTTCAGCAGCTTGAAATCCATAAGAAACACCCAACGTATATAGAGAAATCGAAAATTCGTTAAAATTTGTTTATCAGTGTAATTTGGATTAATTAGGACCAGACTCAATCCGGATTATCCGGAGAATTAGAAAAAAATGAAATAAAATAAAACATTCTTACAGAAAATCACCTTAATGTTCACCCTAATCTTCACCTTAATCACTTCATTGAATATTTATAGACAATAAAAATGTCCGGATAAGCATTGGAAACATGCTATTCAATCAAATTTCTTGATTTTTTCACCCCCCCCAGGTGTGTCTACTTATCTGACAGTATATTTCCCCTTTTAACACCTTGCAAACATTGATACTTTGTGAGATAAAAAAATGTTTTTTCAATTTTTTAAAAACCCCCTTTTCTTAAAAATTACTATACTTAATTATACGCCATTAATTGAGTTGATATAGTCATCAAACGTGCATAACTGTGAATTTCTATATAATTTTCTGATTACGAAAAGTGCGTGAATAAGCTATTGAAAAATTTATATGATTAAAAATCGTATCTTATAATTGTCCGAAAATTGCCATTTTCTTTTAAAAATTCCTCATATTTGCTGGCATAGTATATATATATAATTGCTGAAAGTTTCCGTTGGGCACTACATATAAATATTTACAAAAATGTGTATAAAGTTTTATAAAGGCGTTACTTGGAGAGGAGCTACTCAACTTCGACATCAGAAGAATTTTTGGAACAATGTCAGTCACAGCCGTACTCGTTTTTCCTTATGCCACTGTAACAAACAGTCGAAAATCCTTTGTTTTCGCGGAATCATATTTTCGATCCGGAGAATTGTAGGGGATGATTTTACGACAATCTCGAATGCGAAATTTCCTTATCTTGTACTCTTCTTTTTCGTTAGCAGGGATACAAGCGCTGCCCCAAAAGCGAAATTTTAAAATGAAGGGTCAAAATCACAGTCAAGTGAAATCCAGCCACCTCATTGGTAGTATGGTAAGGGTGAATCACCAACTTGCTTCTCCATTTGATATAGAGTGAGGGGTAAAGTAATTTTGAAGCGGTTCTTAATTGTTTTTAGCGGTCTGTTCTTATTTGCGATAAACCACCGAAACTCACTCAATTAAAATATTTTGATGATATTTTATAAATTGAGAATGAAAAATTTAGATTATAAATGAAAACAGATGAGATTTACTTCAAAATTGCGCTACGATTTTTTCTCGGAAAAAGGAGTAAGGTGACATTTCCCCTTCCGCTAAGAGTTTGATCTCTGAAAAGGACGCGATTCAATGACCAGTGAGGTGTTTGGATTTCATGGGGCTGTGATTTTGGCCCTCCATTTTAGAATTTCGCACGCGGCGGGTTAATTGTAACAACCAGATATTAACAATATTCTTTGCTTTATTTAATGTCAGAAATTTTGTCACTAAATAAGGCGATAAATACTGTAAAAATTTAGTGGTACCAATCGGTCATTTCTGGCGCAGCGTTTGCATCCCTGCGTTACACCTTGGATGAAGGTGCGATTTTCGGGGTTCTTTTTTAGTAGAAAATGTTTCATCGCTGTGTTCAATAATATCAAGATATGTTTGTAAATGTAATTTTTGACAAATTTTATTTAATAAAAAAATAAAAAATAAACTTATTTTATACTCAGACAGCGATCGCATTTTCCATGAATAATTTAACAAGTCTGTCGACATAAATTATATCTCAAAATTATCCAGGAAGAATTCCCATACCTCAAATATATCTTTAAAAATAAATGTAGAGGGGGGAGGAATACAAAATTGAAGGCGGAGCTATTCAAATAGAAAATTTGAAGGTTGAAAAACGCCGCCTTAGATAGTGCCTTTTTGTATGCTTATTGTCTGCAACTGATAAAGAAATTGAGGTAAAATTTTCATTTCAACCCGTTCATGTTCATAATATTTAATTCAACGTAATTCTCATCTACTTATACACATAAAATACAAACGGAAATTCCGTTCCAGCCACTTACACCTCGAGTTCTACAGAAAGGATTTTGATGGAACTTGCACCAATAAATAGGTGTTATTTTAGGAACGGTTTTCGTGCTTAGTACATTGTTTTACGTCGATTAGTCATAAAATTATGACGGAAAAATCTTTTGTTTCAAAAAGGGTTACCGTATGGCATATTTTTTTTTATTTGGTGCAGCATATTAAGCTGTCTTTGTTAAAGAATTGAAACGTTTACATTAATTAAAATGAAAAAAAATACAAATAAAAAACTATTACTGATTTTATTTAAAATACACATAAGGAAAAAAAAACATATAGAAGTAACATAAAATAAAACTATTTAATTTAAATATCGAATCAATCTTTGTACGGCCGAAAGAAATATTAGTTGTCTTATATGATCCATTGAATCAATATCTGGCAATTTATCACTTTTTTGCCTATAAATTTGGCTCCGGAATAACAAAAAAAAAAAATAGCTGAAAATAAAAAAAATAAAATTTAATTGACGCATTTTTTAAAAAGAATATTTTAAGTATGTCAGGGCTAATTACAAGAACTACTGGATGCATTTAAAACTAGTTGGATGTGCCAATCCCAAAATTTTCTTCTATTTCATACATACATTTTAATATTAAAAAAAATAGTTACTCATTTTAATGCTTTAATAATTTTAATTCAATACTTTACCAACTTTGATTTTCATCTTAAATTTCTGTTTCAATCAATTAATCGGAGTAAAAACGAATTTGCGTCTCTGCACGAGCCGATGGACAATAGAATGATAAACAGATTTTTTTTCAAATTCAGGGAGGACCTACTTGTCTTACCAAAAAATAATCATGTACAAAATGTTTAGTTCAGTTATAGAACTAACTTCATACACTTTTATGTGGTGCAATATTGAAAATGGCATAAAATTCGTTATTATAGCGCCCCCTTCCGGTGGATTTTTTTCAGATTCGGGGCGATCCAACTAGCCATAGCCATACACTTACACAAAAAAATTGGTTCAATTCGATACATAACTTCATATACTTTTGGTCGGTACAATATTGAAAATGGCACAAAAATCTCGATTGCAGCGCCCCCTTCCGGCGGAATATTTCAAAACTGAAGGAGGATCTGCTTGCCACAGCCAAAATCATTCACAAAAAATTTGGTTAAATTCTATGCATAACTTCATACACTTTTTGATGGTAGAATGGCGACATACAGACATACAGACACACGGACAGACAGACATTTTGTAAAAACATGTTTTTTGGAATCTCTGACCCCTAAAACGTGTAAATCCGTCGAAAACCGGAAGTCGAAAAAAATTTCGATTACAATACTTTCTTCTATTGAAGATAGAAGAAACTAAAAATTATTTGCATCATTGAATAGGTTTGCGACGTATTCTTGTTAATATACATCTTTTTTTTTCTTTTTAAACAAGTTAAAAAAAAATTTCTTTGTTTTTCGTTGCAAAGATTGTTATTTCTAGAGTTTTATTTACTTTTATTTACTTTTTAAAAGTTATATAAACTGTTTTGATCGATAGTTTTTAATTCAACTTTTTTTTATTTATTACTATATTCCTTATTTAAAAATATATGTGTAACTGGTATTCAGAAAAAGATTTTCATGAAATTGGTCAAAAAATAATCGCGCCGTTGGGGTGCGTATATGACATCTGTGCCCTTGAAACTAGCACTGAGAGAGTAAAACACCTTTTATTTGAATAATTTAAGAATTAAGATGAGGAAAGGGCATAGTCGGATAAGCATTCGAAACATGCCTTTCAAACATTTTTTTTATTTTTCCCCCAGATGTGTGAATTTATCTGACGATGTATTTCCCCTATAATTATTTTTATTATACCTTATAATTATTTTTGATATTTTACGAGATACAAATGTTTTTCCGATTTTTTAAAAACTTAATTTTCTTAAAAATTGCTGCACCGAATTACATGCCTTTATATAAGATGATATTGACATCAAAGTTGTTTAACAGGGAATTTTTGAATATTTTTCCGATTATAAAAAATAAAGCTCATATCTTATAATTGTGCGAAAATTACCATTTCCTCGTAAAAAAAATTCCTCATATGTGCTTGCATATTATATAGAAATGCTGAAAGTTTGGGTTGGTTATTACATATAAATATTTACAAAAAAACATTAAAATTCATTTAGAGGCGTTATTTAAGGCGGAGCTACTCATCTACGACAGCTGAAGAATTTTTTTAATGTAAATTTACAGAATTGCTGTATTTATAATTTTAAGAAACACATTTGCATCATTCTCAACGTTAACGATACTGTTTCGATATGAAAATTTGTTGTTGGTGTCATGTACCTTAACTCGGAAGAAAACTTTTCACACACACACAAAAAAAAACTATATTCTTCGCTATTGAAGTATAACGGCAGTGATCACAAAGAATTTAAATGATAAGGTTTTTGACCTATTTTATAAAGATAAATAATAGTTAGTAGTTTCAAGCTTTATAACCGAGTGATACCATTGAGTGATTTACCATCATATTAAACGTTTATGTCTAAGTAATAGTTAACCGACGAGATCCGAAACAGACGTTTTGTAGTGAATGATTTCTATTTGATACGATGTCATCTAAAAATGATTATCGGAAATGAGATTTTTGTGGAAGTTTCTTCAAAAAACTTGTGGTTATAGAATTTGTAGTTCAGGTATTTGAGTAGTTTCAAATTCATTTATGTATTTTTTCCATCTTTTATTTTTCGCTGGAGACTAATATTAACTATGAATTTACTAATCCTAAATCAGCATAGAACACGAAAGGGGCTTGTCGGTTAATAGCCGTTAATTAAGTTCGAAAACTCTGGATTCTTCGTTTATTTAAGATTACTGATTGAGTACATCTAGAGGTATTAGTATATAGTTGGAATCTCAATTACACTTGAAAGACATCAATTAGATAATTAATACTGAGATGCAATTATTTACGTTTTATCCACCTTAAGAGCGCAAGCATCATTGCCTGTATTAAATATCATTTTGTACATTAATTGGGTAAATTTGATAATTTCACCTTTATAAGAGATGAGTTACCACTAAATGCTAAAGAATAATGCATGACTGCATAAGTATAGCATAAAATACACTGTTTATTTTTGCGTAAATAAATATTTACAAATACAGAAGAGAATAATAGAAAAAAATCATTAGTTTATAATTATGAGAACATGAAATGTTCGCAATCAATATATTGAATTTTGAAATTTGAAATATATATTTGCTTACTCTCTTTTTAATTTATAACCTTTATAAACCTGAAATGCTTTTCTATTAAATATTTAAAATCATTATCCATAGATTTTTTATTACATTAAAATTTCATGAAAGAAAATCTCATATTATAATACTAAAATGAATTTTTTTTTTTAAATTCTTCAAGATTTTTGTGGTTTACTAAGCTAAAGGTTACTAAAAATAAATAAGTACATAAATAAATAAATAAATCATAATTATACTAAAAAAAATGAGAAGGGCGGGTGAGCACACACATAAGTTTTATTGGAATGAAACATCATCGAACGACATCATTCAAACTGAATAATTTGGAAAAGAGTATTTTTTTTCATGAAAAAGTAGAATAAAATATGTTGATATTCTTGTATTTTCAGATGCTATACTAAAACGCAATAGTACTTAACAGACCTGCAGGCAATTTATTTTTATCATATTTGTGTCTTAAGGTACTATTTATTCTGAGCGATTTTCTTTAATCTAATTCAGAATAAAACCTTAAAAAAATATTTTTTTTTAATTTATGTTAACGGATGATTTTTATGTCATTAAACGTTTAATTTTTATTTCCTTGAATAGAACGTGACATGGGTGTGTTTGAGTAGCATGTTTAATATTTTAAAGATTTAATTGTCAATATTCAAGAAACATATGAAAAAGTTTAAAAATGACAAAACTATTTAATTACACTCATATCGGAAATTATAAAGAGGAAGTTTTTATCTATATTTATGCTTCCTAATACTATTTCGTTATCGGTATAAAATAGGTCGTTTTTGAAAAGCCGGAGAATTTTCGAGTTCTTTGGTTTATAAAATATTCGGAAAGCATTCTCAGATCTTGGGTAAAGTCCTTAGGTCTAGAGAAATTCCAGTCTACTTGATGATTTAGGGAACTCTTTCTTAATTCTAGAGAATTTTTAAAAGTCAAAATTCTTTTTTGAAATCTGAAGGAAAAAGGGAATTTTTTACTCTTCTGTTATTTCCTGAGTATGAACATGAGAAAATTATGAAGGAACATGGAAAAAGAAAGTAAAAGGAGGGAAGAATTTGTTTTCAAGCAACTCTTTGATTAATGAAGGATGGGAGAGATTTCGAAATAGCAATCTCATACCCCCATTTCATTTCTCGGAATCCTATATGGCTAATAAAAGATAACCACTTAGGCACTGGATATATAGTTGTTAACTTCTTCAGCTAATGATATTGCTTAGTTTGATATCCAGGCTTTTAGAATAGAAAAATTATTTGCAGATTTTAATATCTCGATTGGAATCACTAGCAGCTCTTTAAGTGAAACTAATCCTCATAAGGGTGCTTCATTTGAAGAAAATGGGAAAGTAGGCCGGAAGTCAGATAATGTTTTTCTTTCTTCCTGGAAATTTTCGAGTAGAAACAAACAAATCATCCATCTGATTCCCTTTTGTTAGAAAACCCTGAATTACAAAATTAAGGAAGATCCGTTACAATTATACCCTTAATAATTTTCGGTGCTATGTATAATGCATGTAAAACGACGAATGTTAGACGAAAAGATCCTCCTGATCCTATAAAGGAATTGATTCTATTAGTCACAACATTAGTGAGCATTTCTCTAAAATTATGCAAATATTACTTTATTCCAGTTTCTATTATTATTATTATCTGAGGGTTATTATTATTACTATTATAGATTTTTATAGAAAATAATTTTAAAAATGATTTAAAGCAATCAAAGACTACCTGAGAATAATAAAGAGCGATAACAGTAGGAATGTGTAAAATTAGTTTAAACATATTTATGCCTTTTCATATAATTTGCTATTTTTGTTTTATCATAAATTACTCTTTAGTGAACAATAAATTTCCCTAAGTATCAAGCTATGCGTAGTAATTTATGGAATATACGCCAGAAACCTATTAAAATATTTTTACATCTGTACTCCGCCCTCGCTGTTTTTTTTATATTTAAACTTCGCCCATCGTCATTATAATGTGTATTCGTTCAGAATTAAAGCACAAAATCTAACTATGTTAAGTAAGAGGAGCATCGACTTTGCGGTATTTGAATGCAGAATTAAATTAAATTAATATTGTTTAAGAAAAATACATAATTTCTGAATATTGCTAAAAGCTTCTTTTCTTAAAAATTATTTCAGCGTATTAAATTTTGATTAAAATATGTTTTAAAAATATGTTTTACTGTTGAATTTAAAATGTTTTAAAAATACAAAACAATATTTTTATTTTATTTTACTATTCTTTTACTTTTTATTTGATTAAAAAAGGTACTCATATTTGTGTGTGTTAAATATTCCTTATGATTGATTATATCATATATAAATATTTAGATCCAAGTTGTGTGATGGGTATCACACTAAAATGTTTACAAATACTTATTAAAAAATACTAAAAACGTAAAAAGGAATTTTATATAAGGCGTAGCTACACATTATTTAGATTTTCTCTCAATAAGCTTTGCTTTTTTTCTGTTTCTGTGTTTTTACCAATAAATTTCGGAACATTTATGTGAACAAAGTCACTTATGTAATTAGATAAATAAAATTGCGCTATGACTATTTACGATTTATCCAAATTTGCAGCCCTAGGATCATTAGTCGGCATTTACTGGCATTTTTAAGACTAACTGAGTAAATTTCATAATTTCACCAACGGAATAACCATAAAATGCTAAATAACAGAGCAAGAATATATAGTCGAACCTCGTTAACATGAACCTGAAGGGGGAATGAAAATTTTGTTCATGTTAACATAAATTCATGTGATCAGTATCAAATCTTTGTATTCGTCTTATAGGGGTATCACTGGGAAAACAATTCATGTTAAAAGTAATTCTCATTAAGCGTGTTCATGTTAACGAGGTTTGACTGTAGGGGAGACCGGGGATAGTTGACTAATTTTTTACTAAATCATACATATTTTTTGTGTTTTCATCCATACAGGCAATAAAATCGCATTAATGGATAGAAGAACTATTAAACTAATAAAAAACAACAACACATAGTTAATTATTCAATATCATCATCA
>CAXHSM010001376.1:27883366-28052521 GCA_964019185.1 Maratus speculifer | reverse complement strand
GTCCGAATCCAACCGTTTTCAAGACATCAGCATTTGAAGTGCGAATAAAAAAAATTACAGGCGGATACATATTGTTCGCAAGTTAAGCCAGCCTAAGAAAATCATTCTATTTTACACGCTATGTACACATACAGTTTATCGATTACGTCACGCCACACATTTGTCGAAAATTTTGCATAAAACAAGGTGCTGGAAATAAGAAAACAGATGGAAAAACTCTTCGAATGCAGCCATATGCGAAAACTTCGTAGTATGCGAAGTGCATGTCTAAAAGAGGGTTAATAAGTGGCAATGTGTTGGTTTATAGTATTTTTCTTGTAGCTCGGTAAAAAGTATTGGCAGGAGGATTAAAAACAATGTAAAGAAATTTTTAACCTACGAACAATTTATATACCTGCGTGTCAATTTATTTATTTATTCATTAAGATTTCAATTACTGATATTTCGAGAACGATTGGATTCGGACGGGTAGTTCTATTGCAATTTTTAACATACATGGCGAGATCTTTCGTTTGATATCACATTTGTCCAAATCCACACCTTACATCTGGGAAGATTCCCTAATCAGTTGAAAAATTCATTTTCCCAAATATAGTAAAGATTAGAATCCATGAATGTGTTGGGTTGTCCGCAGCCCAAACTCCAAAATCATACTTGAAGTCAACCAAAAAGGCCAGCAGGGGTATCATCGGGGCTTGAACCCCCCGTCCTCAAATTTTTTACTAGGTGTGTCAAAAATAGCATAAAATACATGCTATAAAATAAGTTTCAATATAAGTGTCTTCGTTTTATTATTTTGTTTCATCCCTTCGTCCTAATTTTGCATTTGTACTTTTAATAGATGCAGTAAAGTAAATCGTTCTATTAAACAAAGAAAATGACTTTAGAATTGCAGTAGTGCCAATTTTGGGAGGACGAAAATTGGCTATTCAAGCAATCGAATACGCCATCTGGTGGAGAAAATATGTAACTACTCGTTTCAAGATAATGCCGTGAAATTGCATTGCGTTACTCGTATTTTAAAATCGTTCAGAATAATTATTCTTTTGCACAATTTCAGATTTACTGTGACATTTGTCTTCTGTCTTATGTTGCAAAGTAAAAGTTATCCGAATTTGAATATTTAAAACTTTCAAATTCATTTACAATAAAGAATTATTTCAATGGCACTTTAACATAAGTTAAAGGGAAATTAAAGGGGCAGTTTTCCTGAATCGAAGGTTGTAAACAGCGCCTCTATAGGCCGTTTTAATTTCCAATATTCTCAAAAACTTTCTCGTTTCCTTGCACTTCTCTTGCGTGCGAAAAGAGACAGATGTCAGTGTACATCCTTGTAAATGAATAATAAAAAAATTGTGTAACAAAATCCATGCTCGAGTAAATTCATATCAATCTCATTCTATCTGAAAGGCTGTAACGCTCTTAAAATGAACTTGAAACATTTTTTGGTACTACTCTGTTATCCCGACCGATTTCGCCAAATTATACAAACCGCCAAACTAATAGCCAAATTATACTATTGACATAATTTTAATTTTAAATAATAAAAAAAGAAATAATTAGCAGAATATTAATAAAAATACAAAAAAAATGTCCAACTAAAAATCATTTAATGACGTTTCAAACACGTGTATCGTATTTAATGTCATTAAATGTGACATTCACGATCATCCATTATTGTCATTTAATCTTATAATTTGGCGTTAGTATTTTGGTCGACGGGATAACAGAGTAGTACCCATTTTTTCCCATTTGCCATTATGTAACGGAAAACATTTGATCGTCCATGTCACGAACTATACATGCGATTTTCATAAAATTTGAAGAGACTCGACAAAACTTTGCCATAATTATATATTTAAATTTTTAGAGCATTCGATTGGATCCTTTTCGCTCTGTTATCCGCGGACATACAGACGGACTGAATGACGACTTATAGGCGCTACCTATTTATATTGTTACGAACGCACCTAAAAAGCAGGAAAATAAGACTGTTTTCAACTCCAGTGTCACTAATGTGAATTGAGGATGTGGTCAAGCTTGGTTCCGAGGGATGGTGAAGATATTCAGTAGCGGAGGGGGCTGAGATACAGTAAAAATCTCTGACAGAAAATCACAAAAATATTAAGTTTCGCTTTCAACATGTTTTTATGTTAGCAGGTAACGCATACTTTATACAACCGAAACTGATAAGATGGAATTTCATGGGGATGGATTTTCATTTTAAGTAGGTTTTCGTCTAAACTAATATAACTTTTACGGCGTGTAAAAAGAGCCTGTGTATGTCGGAAACTTGGCTGAAATTTTTATTTTGTGGTCTCTGCGAAAAAAAAAACATTTTTTAAAGTGAAAACCTTCCTAAAACAGAACATTTTTCTAGTTCCTTTAAAATTCCATCTTAGCAGTTTTCATTACTTTTTGATAAACTTTCATAATTAAATTTTGCTTTTAAGAAATTTCGGAAGGGGCTGAATCCCCATCAGCCCTCCCCTGGGTATGCCACCGGTTACATTGCATTATTTAGAATTGCAGATGATCCCCTTCTGTTGGCTTAAGTTTAAAATATATAAAGTCTCAATTAAGTTTATTAGTATAAAAGTATTTATATATTATCCCAGTTTCTCTGCTCAACCGATAACACTTAATATTTTTCAAAGAAACTGTAAAATTTCAATAAGTTGTTTAAAGTTGTGAAAATGTTTGAAGTTTATTTAAACATGCATTTAAAGTTTCAATAGGGCAGTTCATCGAATGGCAGCGGTCACGTGATTTTGATGTTTCTTTACAAAACTGACGTCATCACCCCCAATGAAGCGGGAGATTTGGCGTTTTTTTTTGGCGATTTTCTGGCAACCTCGTATATTCTTGTTGACATATTATAGATGTAAACAACAAATTATTATCACAAGTTACATGAACCATCACATACTATAATGTATTTCAGAATAATAATTAAATCAACGTGAAAAATTATGATTATCAATATTTAAAAAATGTATAGTAGATAAAAAAGTTTCATAAGCAGCTGTAATAAAAAAAAATGTTTTATTACTCAACTTATTTACTTTGGAGTAAAGAAAATTTATAATTACAAAAAATATAACGATTGATTGACATATTGCGAGCGGAAAATTGCATATTTATTTAATGCTTCACTTTTAACGCTTATTGTATATCCATCTATTTATATAAAATCGTATTTTAATATACTAGGCTGTAATTCGAACTAAAACGCTCCTTTTTTAAAAGATAAAATTGTATTGTAATATATTAGGCTGTAATGCCGAACCAGAACGCTTTATTATTATTATTTTTTTTAACAAAAGCATGAAGGATTCATTGTAGATGTTATCACAACTTATTTGTGAATTTTACTTCCTTTTTAATTTCTGCTTTTCTAATGAATTTTTTTTTCCCTCAATATTATATTTAAAATTTCTGTTACTTCTTTATATTTCTGAATTAGAATTTATTAAATTAGAAAGTAAACCAAATGCTAGAGTAAGACCAATGATATTGAGAAATTCGACATATTCGTACTTTAATATTCATAAGTTAATAAAATGCCAGCATTTTAGAATTCCCTCTATAGCATTTATCACTATTCTGAAGAATTCAGCATTCTTTTAATATTAGCCTGAACAAATTGAATCTGTGCTGTAGATATGTTTCTTAAAATAAATTTGATGGTACAGTTTAAACACTAAAAAATGTTGACAGATTTCACTCAGCAAATATAATTATATAGTATTTCTTTGACCAAAGCTATGAAATTTCTGATGTAATGATATTGCTGTCTCAAAAAATCCTGCATTAATGATCAAGAAGGAATATTACAGTCCCAATAAAAAGAATATCATAACCATAACATTATACATACTAAAATTAATAAAGCACACCTTTTAAAAAATCCTTAGGAGTTCCTTCTTACCATACTTTACTGTATTTTATTAATATTAGAATAGTTCCTTGTGAAAAACTATATTTTTTATTAGTTAGCCACAGTTTATATATTGACAAACAATGTTCTTGCCATAATCTAGCAATTTTTTATATTGCATTCATTTCATTTAAAATATAAATCTTTTATTATTTCATTAAAATAAAGAGGAAAAAAAACAGAAAATAATAAGGCAAACCAAGGCATTTTATTTAGGGATTGGCCGAATACCGAATAGTTGATTTGGTATTCGGTGATTCAGCATGTAAACCGAATATTCGATTTCGGCCGAATACTTATAAATATTCGGCTGAATTTTTAGAATAATTTATGAAAAATAATAGGTTAAGTATTACTCTAAAAGTACATGATGGCTAATGCCCATTTAATGTTATTTATTTCAATAGTATGCCTCAGTTATATAAGTGATAATTTATAAAATGATACATTATAATTATTTGTAATTGAAATTTAATATGGACAAAATATGAGGTAAAATAAAGCTGTACGGCATTATCTAGTTGTAATGTTTCTTTTTTGTTCATAAATCCATTTTACTTTGGGAAATAAATGTTCACTGTAAACACTACTGGTAGGCGCAGATAAGTATTTCTTAACTAACTTGGATAACGTTGGATACTTATTATGTTTTTTTTTTTCAACCAAATTAACGGGTTGTCTTCCCTTGATATAAGTGGTATTACTATGTATGCAGCCAATTCATCTGAAGCTTTAATGTCTAATGTGATGATATCATTTTCAGTAGAAGGATTTTCACTTTCTGTTTTTTCACTTGTAGCAATTTCAACAAAGCACCCCCAAAATGATGAATGCACAGTTTATGACAGGGCATCATTTTTATTGAAATTTTGTGATTAATTTGGCTCAGTAATTTCAGTTTGAGAGGATATATTTATTATTTATTGCACTTTATTTTTAAATACATTTTTTAATTTATTAGCAGTTGCTCCTTCTTTAAAAAAAGCTGTTTTGAATCTGGGATCCAAAATAGAGGCTAGAAAATAAAACTCATCATCATAAATTTCTGAAAAACGTTCTGCGAGTCTTTTTGGTTCTTTCATGGTTCCCACTCCAAAAAATTCTACATTATCACTTTTCCAAGTAACGTTTCAGTGTAGAAATAATAGGTATTACTTCTGAAATTAAAGATTTTTTGTTACTTATAATTTTTGTTATTTCTTCGAAAGATTGAAGAAGCCTAAGAATACTTTCTATCATTATTAAAAAAGTTAATACATGCAAAAATATTTATTAAAAAATTTTAAGTATTCGGTTGCCGAATACCGAATATTCGGTGCACACTTTGAACTAATTTTCAGTATTCGGCGAAATTCCTGATTCGGTCAATCACTAATTTTATTTCAATATTAAAGCATTATTTTTATCTATATCACAAAAAATAAAAACTGCATTAGCGAGGTAAAAAATACTATTGAAACAATTTGCTCTCAGCTAACATAAAAGTAATTAAACAAAAAGTTATTATTAAGCTAAATTTAGTTTTATGAAATGTGAAATGAAGTTTAAATATGCAGTACCTTTTATTCTCAGAACTGAGTTAAATTCCTTATACATAGATAAGAATAAGACAAAAAAAAAATTATACAGAATGGCAATATTTGATATTATTTTAGCTTCATATCACTTTAAATTTTTATGGTATATCCATTCTTACTTTTCTAGTACATACAGCTATAATGAACCCTACTTTCCATAGTTTTTTACCAAGTCTTATGATTCTTGCAGCAATGATTTTCTTTTAATAATACAGTTAGCTCCTTCACCATGTTTAATTTTAAATCTTTAATCACTGATATTTCAATACAGAAGTCTTCTGTACTTAAATAGTGATAATACTCCAATTAAATAAAGTAAACTTTACAATAAAAAATAACTGGTGGGAATAATGAAGGATTCTGAGAATTTTAAATGCCACATACATCAGTCGCTCATCCCCAAGGGGTTAATAATTTACAGTAGACTCCCTCAAATCCGCACAGCTTGGGACCAGAGGTTGTGCGGATTTTAGAATTTTGCAGATTTCTGGTCATCGCTTTGTTTACATTTTTTAAACAGTAATTTGAGTGCAGTTGGAACTATAACGAATGCTTACAATGTAATAAAATATTAAAATAAGTAATAAACTAAAATAGTAAAAATTTAGATATCTTATAAATTGATTAAAGTTCTAATAGGAAAGATCAAGTTAATAATCAATAGAGTACGATTAAATATTCATTATTAAAGATTTAATGTATTTTTCCAAAATTATTCAACAAAACTTGCCTCATAAAAATACATTACTCATTCACATCAAAATCATAAAATAAGTTTTTTTTTTTTTTAACCAAGTTTAGCCAGGCTTAATAACAACAAAAAATCTTCATTAATGCATAAATATATTTGGTAAGAAAATTGTGATTACCAGTAATATCAGCACTATCTTGAACTTTTTCAGTAATAAATTTATTCTTCCTTCATGAAAAAACATGAACTCAGTCATATTAACAAAAATTACAAAATGAAAAACATATGGAATTGATACATAACTAAAAAAAAATCAAATTCCTAATATCCAAATTGAAAGTTTCATTGTTTACGTCCATAAAATATGTGCGGATTTTAGAGAGTTGTGGGTTTCTGGTCTGCAGATATGAGGAAGTCTACTGTATATACATATGATACATATGTTTGTTGTTTTTCTGTTTATAGCAGGATTCCGTTATGAACAGGCTTTATTACAGATAATAAATTTGCAGGACATTACCATTTAAAAAAACTATAAAGTATTATTTGTATACAATTATGTATACATTTATAATGTAAGATGCATTTGTAACCTTCTTTTATCTCTAATTAAAAAGATTTAAACCTCTATTTAAAAAGATTTTAAATAAAATTTAAAATATTGGAAATATAATTCAATTTTAATTGAAATCATTGATTAACTCTGAATGAAAATGTTTAAGAGGCTACTTCACTCAAATGAAAAGACCTGTTCGCTAATGCTAATCCTATGAGAGAAATTTATAAAAATATCTCAGTTGCATTTCAATATTTTTAGATGATTCTTTTTGCATTGGATAACTCAGATTGATCTGAATGGAGGTCGCTTTAGTTTTTCGATTTTGGTTGCAGATATTTTTTATGGGGTTGCATTCGCTTTCCAAACCGGTTCCAAAAATGAAAGCGTCCTTGTAAAAAATAACTGTAAACAAAATGAAAAAGTAACTAACGTCATGCATACAGATCGATCTCAGATATCCAAAGCCAAAAAATCATTTAAAAATATTGAAATGCAACCGAGATATCTGTATGAATTTCTTCCATAGGATTAGCATTAGTGAATGGGTCTTTTCATTTGACTGAAGTAGCTTCTTAAGATATGAAAGAAAAAAAATGCTAAACCTTCTTGTGACTTTATTCAACCTTCTATTTGATTAATTCCTGTTTGCATGTCTGAAATTAGCCATGTCATAAAAACAGAGGCACAATACCAAAACTTTCTTGATAAAAATGAATTTTCAAATATTTGTGCTTGTTTTTATAACTGAAGCCAAGACTGCTAGACGAGCCAGGCCCTGGTAATATTTAACCACTCTACTACTGTCTGTTTGGGTCTGAATTTAATTAAATATTAATATCATCACCAAGATTATTATTATTATCATTACCATAACTGCAAAAACAAAAACTTTAGTAGCTATAATTAAAAAAATGTATTTATTTATTTGGCATAAAATTTTGTATTAGAGAATAAACTAAAACTTTTCTAAATACTATAAAAAAAGAAAAGAAAAGATAGTTAATAGAAAAATGTTCATTGTAATTGTTAAATGAGAAAAGTAAAATGATTGTGAATGTACAGAAAAAGGATATATGTAAGTGTAACGGCAGATCCTAAAGGGAGGTCACGGGCAGGCTCAGACTGGCCCGCTGGCCGGTGCACCATTGTCTCAAGAAAACTTTGCACGCTTAAATTCTTAAGCTGCTCAAATATTCTTTTTCTTATTGAACACATGTATTCTGACTAATGCATTAATTTTTGAGAATTCATTAAGGGAATAATCCTCACTCAACAAACAAGCAGCACAAAACGTTTTTTTTTTTTCACAACAAAAAAATTAAAGATAGATCAAAACGATTTTAGAATAGGAAACCAAAGTAATCATCTCTGCATACGATTGAGAGAGAAAACATGCACTAAAGAAAAATTTTAATAGCCATGGCGCCCTGGGTTAGATTTTCACCAAATATTTTGCAAATTATCAATACTTTAGGTCTTGATACCTTGTTTCTTCCTCCCCCTTTAAAGTCAGACCTGAATGCACCTATAATTAAAACCATGCTTTATGAAAATAATTTGAGAAAAAAAAGACAAAAATATCAGATGGTAAAAAATATTTTGTTGTTGATTTGAAAACATGATCTTTGTTTACGAGGAATTTAAACCCATTGACACTTTTGGACTCTGCAAGCTTTGGAATGAAACAGCGAGTGATTTTTTTTTAAATTCACAAAATCTACAACATAATTTTCGGTTAGTAATATTCACTCTATTTAATGACAAACTTTCCGTCGTTAAATAACTATAAGGAAATTCTAGTATGTATTTCAAATTTTAAAATGTTAAATTTAATCATGGAAAGATCTATTATTTAAAAAAAATGATGATTATATTCAGAAATTGTAATAGGTTTTTTAAATAATAATAATAAAACACGCTGGACACAAAATCCTGCAACTTCGAGGAATAAAATCCGTGAGACATTTCTCTTGATTATCGAAATTTAAATATTTCCCTTGAACTCTAATTATCAGGGGAATTGTGGGCTCATGAAAAAATGCCTAAAATTTTAGCGAGGAAATGTTTCTGTATGGGAAAACAAGGGGGAAAGACAATATATTTATAGCAGGAAGGCCAAATTACATAATATATAAACTTTAATTATGTTTAGCAATCATATGAAATTGATATTTTATTTTAAGAATTGAACTATCATAAAAACTGGAATTTTGGTACTGTAAATTTACAAAATACCTGAATTCAGGTATATAACCTGAACACAATCACCCATGAATTATCAAAAGAATTTCGCAAATCATGGGAAGAGTGTTCTGTAAATTATTTTAGTGTAATAAAGTTAATCTTTATTAGGCCATTTCTTTTTGTATAAATTTTGGATGTTTACGTATTAACACCACCGCAGCTACAGATTTGATGGTTTTTAAGTATCGCCAATCTACTCCTAAAATTTTTGCGACAAATCATAAAATAAAACACTTTCAAAATTCAAAACACATTATTTAAAAACAAAGCAGTTAGTCAGAATTCGGGGGAAATTGGCCCGATATAGAGTTTAACTCCTGTATCATCGCTCCTGAAAAAAATAAAATTGCATCTTGATCTGTTTTTGTGCAAAACAGGCATAAAAAATCAGCAAACAACAAGGCAATAAGAAATCCAAACGATAACTGTATGCGCGTGCAAACAACGAGATTGCTCTTTATTGGCACATCAGTACAATTTATGTTGCAGTGGCGTTAATACACTACCGCAGCATAAATTGTGCTGTACCAAATTTTGTAAAAGTGAAACATAAATTTAGCATTTTGTATATAGATAAAGGCATAATTTAAGGCTAGAACAAAATGCCTCTTGCTACAAAATATCTGACTCACAAAAGTAATTACTGTCAGATTGTAACAGAAGTTAAATTTATCTCATATTTAATTGACTGATAAACAAATCTTATTACGTTAAAAAAATATTTAATTTTTAAAGAAGGTTGAACTTTTTGCAGCATTGCAGAAACTATTTCGCGCGTAGCAAAAAAAAAAAAAAAAAAAAAAAAAAAAAAAAAAATCTTAGATTTCAGTTACCAATTTCTAGAGCATCAATGGTGATAAGTGGAATGAAAGGGGTTATTCTGAACTAATTATGCTAAAAATAATCATAAACTCTAGGAATACGACTGAGCATAATTTTTATTTATTATTATTGTCTATAAATTATGCTTTCGAAGTCATCTACATTAAAAAAATTATATCAATTTTCAATTTTCAATTAGTAACACCCATTTTTGACATTTTATTTGAGTTTCTTGGATCCAAATGGACCAGGAAATGACATTGTATATCCATATTATCTTAAATCTTGATACAGCTGTAAGAGCATGATTTTGAGGATGATATAATTAAACCCATTTCAAAAACATTAATTTATATCTTCATGAAAGTCATCTGATTTTTATACTAAATTGACCCAAACATATTACAGGTTTCTTTCTCTATTCAAAAAAGTTTTAATATTTTAAGCTATTAATAAATTTATATTAAAATCAATGTGAAATATAAAAGCAGTAATTCTTGATTACGTCCATTAATAACTACTTTGCGTATAAAAACTATAAAAACAGCAAAAAATGTTGATTTTCTTAAAAATTTCAAAACAAATAAATCTTTTTTCCTTATAAAAGGTATCAAGTTGAAAAGCTAATAAAAAATCAACAAAATTTAACTGTGAGTATTTTATTACGAAAATAAAGTAATTGTAAAAAAAACCCCACAATTTTTGCCTGCGTAAAAACTATAAGGACAGCAAATAAATTCAATATAGTAACCAAAGGAACTAATATTTCATATATTATGCAACCACCTCTGAAGTTTAATGATTGCAAATATTCCACCATTCCTCGACATCATTTATTTTTGTACTGTTCGGGATTGTGTTTGTGCTATTCATCCATAATCATAGACCTGGGTTCTGATGATGAGAAAAAATGCCTTCCTTTTTGATAAACTCAACCTTCTAGATCTCACCATAAGTTATCGATAGGATTTAAAACTGGATTTCTGAGCGGCCATTGCAAGACTTCAATATTTTTCTTGTGGAACTAATGTTTTGTGGATAGGCACATTATCTCACTGTTATAGCCATTCTTTTTTTTTTCCTGCCAGAATTGCATCAACAAATGAGAGATGGCCAGAAAGAGTTTGTACATGTGTCTTTGAATTAAATTTTGCTAAAAACATATACAAATGGCTCCACATCTTTGAACAAAAAGCAGCCCCATGTCGCAATTGATCCACCACCTAACTGATGTTTTAATAAAATCTCTTTTTTTTCATAAATCATCTCAATAATATTTTGAACCACACAAGTGATGACTTGGGACAACAAACTGCTGCAGGTTACTTTCTCTGATGAAAATAAGTGAAACTTGAATGGTCCTGATATTATAAAAATTTAATTAAATCCAATTGATTTTTTAAATCACCAGATTATAAAACATTCACATTTATATAAACATTTTAATAAATTTTTTTTATTTTATTTAAGAAAGATGCTATAATAAAAATAAATGACATTGACGTGTTTCAGAACTGTCAAATAAGTTCCATAATCATAATATAAATAAAAATAAAATTTCAAAATATTTCACGGTCAATACAAATGACACGCGACAATGAGATAACAAAAAACACGCGCTCTTTTGTAAAAAAATAAATCAAAATATAGGCCATGATCTAAAATATAAATAAAAATAAAATTTCAAAATTATTGTGACAATTTGAAAAAAAGAAAAAGAGATCTTCTCAAAACCGTTGATTGACGGAATCATTGCAGCATTAGACTGCTTTTCGTTCAGCGACGTTGAGTCACTTGTGTATATTTCCGAAAATTTTAATTCAAAGATATATATAGAAACTCTTTTTGACCATCTTTCATTTGTTACAACACTTCTAGCATGAAAAAAATAAAGGATTAACAGCAAGATAATGCATCTATCCACACAAGTCGTGAAGGCATTCAGAATTCTCTAAGGTGGGACTTTCCTCAATAATATACTTTATACAATAATTTTTTGAACATGCCAGTTTTGAGGCAATATAATGTAAACATCCAAAACAATACAACTTGGATCAGAATCCCAACAAAAATTCTATGTATTGCTGACAATTTGCACGATGTTCAATTAAAACTGAACACACTAAAGAATCTAAGCGTAGCAAAAATCAGTCCTCTAGATTAGAGGATAAAGACGTGCCATCAGCAATACCCTTCGAAAATTTTTAAGATAAGCTAAAAAGCTTTTATATGTGAACATTTAAAAAAAATTTAAAGGGAAATTTTTTTTTAATTTACCTAATTTTTCTTTTATATATTAAACTTATAACTCAAATAAATATAACTGAAGTAAACTTACTTGTTTTTGTTTACCTGTGTTTTCTTTTTCTTGATTTTTATAATTTTTTTTATGTGTGCATTGACCGGGAGGAGTTTCCTGTGCGGGCGGTCGAACACTGTGTGTCAGGCACTACCCGCGCTAGAAACTCTCCAAGCATTATGCCTTTATTTACATATAATTACAAACATATTCTTCTGTTGCCACTGTCACATCTCACTTTTTTTTAATAGGAGATCTTGTTGAAGAGAAATCTTTTGCATGCAGGGTCACAGTTGATGCCGGGATTTGTCTATGTCTGTGATGATTCTCATGGGGGAGTGCCGATTCTGCCAAAAGGGTGCAATCTGGACGAACTTCTTTTGCAGTAGCTTTTATCCCAATACATTGTTGGCACAGGGGACACAATTTCTGTGTCGCGGTTTAAATTCTAAAAAAAATAATAAAATAAAATAAAATAAGTAAACAGATAAATAGATTTTGAAAAATTAAAGAAAATGTATTACTTACTTCTAAATTTGACTGCAACACCTACCTGAAAGATATCTTTAAGGCTTTCATGCTTTGCCCTAATATCGAATCCTAGACCCAACATTTCACAAACTTCTAGAAAAATTTTCAATATTTAATTTATACGTACTTTTTCCCTTAAATGAAACTTTTTCAAAAATTTACTAAAAAAAAAAATCATACTTGTTGATAACAATAGCTTTTTTTTTAATCAAATTTAACTTCTTGAAATTCATCTTTGTGAGCCTGGTAGAACTGTTCATTTAGAAAAAAATTTAACAAACTGGATCCCGACTGACAGCTCACCTTATACAATTCGGCAGGAAAGTATTCTTCATTTGTTGTTATTATTCCCATCCATCATTTCTCTCATAAATCTGTCAATATTATGGAAACCAACAGATGTTACATCATAATATGTAAGAAAAGAATGCGGATAGCTTGCCCTAGCTGAAATATTAGCTATTGTCCTCATTTGTATTAATATTCATAGGAACCCCATTAAATAAATCAACTAACTACACCTGAAGCGAATGTAGTTTTCCAGAATTAACTGTACCCTGTAGTGCAACCCATCTATGTGTAGCCTTTCCAATCTGATAAGCATAAAGCAATTTACTTAACAATGGTAGTAGTTTAAAGAGTATTTTTATATGAATTAAATTTTAACAAAATACTTTCATATAATAAGGGTACTAGATAAACTACAGGGCTGAACAAAAGTATTCAAATATGTTTCGATCTATTAATATCAATTGCTGAAAGAAAACTTTCAACTAGATAGGCGTTTTCTTGCAAGACTAAATTTACTCATTATGTAGTATATATATATCAATCGGCAAATCAAATATTTGGCTGTTCAAAAGTATTTGAATACATATTTGGCTGTGAACAGTAACACCTTATTTCTATAGATAATGAAGTTTTGTTAATGATTTCAGGAAGTGTATGAAAGTGCTTCATAATCTATGCTTAAGGCGTGATTTTTCTTACTTGTTTAACTTAAATGAGTTCAGAAAATTCATAAACTGTGTTATATTTATTTGGTACTTATTCGATTTCATTTCATTAAAATAAAACTTTTAGCAAATAAAATACTTATTTGAGTAGAAAAAAAAGGGGGGGGGGAAGTTGGCAGATATATGTTTTCATATTAATAGGTCTGCAAAATTGACTGTTTTAAAAGTAAAAAAACTCTAATAAAATATTTTTAAATCTATATTTTCTGTGAAGGATTGTGAATATATCTTGCAGGAACTAGAAGGAAATATTGTAGTTGCGTATTGATTGAAAAGAAAAAAAAATCAACAAGCATGTATATCACAAATATTTTTCAAAATTTACAATGTCTTTTCTATAAAATATTCTAGTATACTTATCATAATAATAAATAAGCTTTAATATAAAAATATACAAAAAGTTTACAAGTATTTGAAAAGCAGGCATGATTCTAGCACTAGAAATATTACTATTCACGTAACAGACAAAAAATTATACGAAATATTGAACAAGAAGTAATCGGACAGATTATTAAATAGAAAACAATTACAAAACACTTACATAATATATTTCTTTCATTTACATTCAAGTCTGGATAGCGCAAAGATTTCCGAATTTTCTATTAAAAACAAATGATTAAGACTAATTTAAATAAAGCATTTGGCAATTAAATCAAGTGTGATAAAGCAGCCAAAATGGTAAGCATAAATTCACTTGAAAGATGCCAATAATATGTGCATGAAGTTGCGCAGATAGAAGATTTTGGGCGGTCATGTCCCTGACGTCATATTGGAATGCCCTATTAGGCGAAATTGGTCGACGGGATATCTAAGCATCACCATTCATTAGAAATGATAACAAGTCTTACATTATAAACATTTTTTATATAAAACTAACTATCAAAATAAATATTTTTACTGAAAACTATAGTCATATTGAATAACCGTAACTAAAATTTTTTCGTGAAACTGCAACGAAACACACACCAGAGAGCTCTTTGTTTAACTGCATATAACTGCTCTACTATTCCACCGATTATATTATCCAATCGATTGCCATCACATTTTTAGATTTTCCTGCGTGGAGTGTACGTTCATTTCCTCCAAGTTGATAAATAACAAAGCTTGAACAATGAAAATAATCTCCACAGCTTCCAAACTTGTGAAATGAGAAAAGTCGTGATCTTCGCACAGGAATTTGGAAGTCAGTTCCATGACCGTCCCAGCGCTTATTTTTAGAGCTTCTGCAGTCTTTTCCTTCTTTTTCGGCTTTGCTTTGCAAAAAAATTATCCTTTACTGCAGGAACTTCCTTTTGGAATTTTTCCCCTGATTTTCCTGTTACTGTCATGTTGAAATTAAGGTTTATTTGAAACAGAAAATGAAAATTTTTGATTAATTTATAAAAATAAAACCTTTGAAGGTACCTACGTATTAATGCCACCGCAGCAGAAGTTGCGCTAATGCGCCAATAAAGCGAAATTTTGTTGTTCGCACACGCACGCAGTTATCTTTTGGATTCTTTGTTGCCTTGTTGTTTGCTGACTTTTGACGCCATTTCTTAGTGCTACGAAAATGAGTATTTGGGATTTGCACCCCCCCCCCCCAAAAAAAAAAGATTGTTTTCAATTTATGCTAAATTCTATATCAACTCATTTTCCACCGAAAACCAATTGATTACTTTATTTTTGAATAAAGTGTTTTGAATTTTGAAAGCGTTTTAATTTACAAAAAAAGTGTTTTATTTTATCGCAATTTTATCGCAAACATTTTAGGTGTAGATTGGCGGTACGTAAAAACCGCCATATCTGTAGCTGCGGTGGTGTTAATACGTAAGTACTCCCTTGAAAATTTTGTAATATTTATATTATCAACAGCAAAATTTTGGCACATTGAGAAAGATGCAAAGTAATCATTGTTGTAACTTGACGTGAATTCATTGTTATTATTTAGCAATAAGAATTAAGTAATTAATATTATCTGTTTGTTAAACTTATTGTTTAATTTAAAAATTTCTGTGTATACAACAACAATAACTTTTCATTTTACTAGGTTGTTGCATATTTTTTAAATTATAGCTTATTCTAGCTGTAACAATAAAAAATGATTTCATGAATTCGTTATTTAATCTAAAAATTATCAGTGTAAAAATGAATTTTTTTTTTAATTTTTTGTGTTATAAGTAATGTTTTACATTAACTTTTGTATTTTTACTGATCAAAGTCACTGATGTTTTTTTAAATGTTTTAGACAAATAAAACAGAAACGGGAATTATACAGCTGACATTGTTAGCAGCAGTATATTTATTACTAGTTGACACTCCCGATAACCATGATGCGCAAAAAAATCTAAAAATTGACAAAAATGATAGAAAAAATTGATTCTAAAAACACAAAATCTCGAAAAATTGTTAAAAATTACATCCAAAATTGCACTGTAAATCGATGAAATTCGAAAATTGTACCACACAATATTTCGGTAATTAGGTTAAAAACTTGAAACAATTTTCCTTTTACGAATGTCATAAAATAGCCACAAAATACTAAAAATCGCATTAAAAATTCGTTAAAAATTCAAAAATTGCTGCACGAATTCCGAATAATGTTTATTGAAATGAGGACTAAATTTACTATTTCGTGTTAAAAGAATGAAACTATTCTTTTCACTAATGTGTAAAAATCGCCTCGAAACAAAAAAAACAAAAATCGATTAAAAAATTCAATTTTAAAGCCTAATAAAAAATTCAAAAATCGGGCTTCGATGTGCAAAATTTTATATACAGAAGTACCATCTTCCAAATTTTGTAACTTTACGTGCAGCGGTCTTTTCAGAGCAGCACTGACACACTCACAAACTTCTATCTTTATTATTATAGATTACTGTGAATGTTCTAATTGACTCCTTTATTGCTAATTCATTAATTTTATATTTTTCACCTTTTTTACATGCAATTTATAAATAGATACCATAATGCATAAAAACCCCCATATAATATTGACAAAAAGGAAAAAAAACGATTCTAAAAGCACAAAAACTCGAAAAATCGTTAAAAACTTCTTCGAAAATTGCACTGAAATCGCATTAAAAATCAATGAAACTCAAAAATCGTTGCAGGCAAAATTTAGTAAATTAGGCTAAAAGTTTGATTTTTTTTATCAATGTCAAAAATAGCCGAAAATGCAAAAAAAAAAAAAAAAACTAAAAATCACATTAAAAAATTCGTTAAAAATTCAAAAATTGATGCGCGAATTCCGAATAAATTTTATTGGAATGAAAATTAAATTTACTATGTTCGGTTAAAGGAATGAAACCGTATTATGTTCACTAGTGTGGAAAAATTTCTTCGAAACATAAAAAGATAGCTAAAAAATGACTAAAAATTTAAGCAAAAATAAATCTAATAAAAAAATTAAAAAATCGGGTTTGGAGGAGCAAATACTTTTTTAGTGCAAGGGGGAAGGGTGATTTCCCCTTTGCTCCTGCCCCCACCGTTAATTGCTATTAGTTTGAGATTATTTGATATGATATAAAGAACAGTTTTGAACGTAGAATAAATGTGGCTAAACTAGTTTAAACAATAAAATGTAATTTTCGACATCTGTATTCGTAAAAGCTGCTATGACTTTGTTGTGAATAATGGTATTGAGTTGTAAATGGTGTCAATCGATTCATAATTAAAAAATATTACAAAACTTGACATACTTAAAAAATTCCCCGCCCCCCGCCCTGCATGGGTAAAAAACGTCCTCTAAAACACTGTAAAAAAAATCTATCTTTTAGGATACTCATTTCATCTTCATTTCTAGTTCTAAAATCAAATTCTCCCCAAATTTTGTTTAGTGTGCATAAATTATTTAACTAATAAATCCAAAGATCTGGAGCCTCGACGTCAGCTCTGCAAGTCATTGTATTTTAATCACATAATATTCAACATCCTACGATCCACATTTTATTTATTTTTAAATTACATAAATATTTATTATATAAAATTCTTAGGATGTTTTCAATGGAAATAAATAAAAGAAGGAAATATACAAATGGAAATATTAACTTAAACTGAATCTATTCTATCTAACTCATATATAATTTAGAAATCTAGTAGTTTATAAATTTTGTTTCCGAAAAACAATTTTTATTTTTATTTAGGTAAAATCTTAACTAAATAGATCCTTTAAAATTGAGCCAGAAAATCAATTATTATCCTTAAACTAAAATTATAACAAGCTAAAAGGGAAACAAAAAGTTACATTTAAAGACACTTAAAAACCTTGGATTTTCCTTAATCGTCACTCCCACAAGTGAAATGATTAAGGGGTTAATACACTGATCTGCATGTGATACATACGCATAATCAGTAACTTTATGCAGACCAATATCGATTAAAACAATTAATTTCAGAAGAAATTGAAAAATGAGTTTGGTAAAACAAAAATTGAAGATGACATATTTAATGAAAGCTGTTATTATAATAAAATGCATCATCTGTAAACATGAATTATTTTATCATTCTTCTATATTCTCAGATTAGTATTTATTTAAAACATTTACATGCCTTTAATGTACTTTTTTCACTTTTAGCTTGTGAAAACTTTAGTTTAAATACATGCTAAACGACTTGATAATATAAACATAACAAAATCATTCTTTAAAATAGGCATGTTTGTAGACCTTTACATACACTGGATTATCATTCATACTCGAGTCCACTGCTAGTTGGCTAAATTGTATCAAGCTGGCACTATAAGACATTTTATGTGATAGAATTTTAACAGTATTTACATTAAGTAAGTATGAAGTAAAGATTAACTAATCTTTTACATCCCCTGCCACACTTTGTGCTAAATATTTCGCAGTCATGATTATTAAATGGTTTATTTTTTATAGGTTATGAAATACAGTAGCTAGGTAACTGAGGACAGACGAACAATATATATATATATATATATATATATATATATATATATATACGAAGTACGATTAAAAAATTAGGGGACAGCGGCCATTCTTGACAACGAAAGCAAGCACCTAAAGTAAGAGCGTTTTAAACGTACTCTCCAAACTCTCTCCTACTTGCTTAAGTTGATTTATCCCATGTCATGTGACCATACCACACGCACATCTTCCAAGTTAGTTATCTGTCCGTGACGTAAGAACGATGGCTTTTCTTGAACAGTATTCAGCATTAAATTCTGTCAATATTTAGGTAAAACAGCAATGAAGACTTTGGAAATGTTCAGAAAGGTGTACAATGAATCTACCATGGTGAGATTCTAGGTTTATAAATGGCATCGACATTTTAAAGAAGGCTGAGAATCCACCAAAGACGATAAACGCGTTTGACAATTTCGCAGAGACTTCCAAGCGCATGCGAAGAAAAAACTACGCCCGGGGCAAAGTGCCAATTTGGCGCCCCCTCCCCTAGAGCCCGAAAATGACGTTAGTAGTATAAATTTGGCCCCCTTTTAGCCCCACCCCTTTCGCACGGCGCTGGAGGCTACACACTGGTACCTTCTGTTTAACAACGCACCAACACTTCGATACCAACTGGAATAACAATTCCTCGACAAAACACGCACGAATGTACTTCCACATCCCCCTATCAACAGGACATAGCCCCATGTGACTTTAACCTGTTTCAATAAATAAAAATCATTTACAAGGTACGCCATTTTTAGTCATCAGATGAGGTGAAAATAACATCGCAGGCCTTTTAGACGCAGGAGATTACGAAAACTGTCGTCCAGTGGTGATTCCAGAAGTTATAAAAGCGCTAGAAGAAATGTATTGTTGCCTAAAGTGACTACTTTAAAGGTGGATCTGTTTCGGTGCTGTGGACTTTTCAAAGCAATGTTTTTTACAACTTGTCCTCGAACTTTTGAATCATATTACGTACATATGTGATATCAAACAAATAAATTATTAAAACATATTGTTTTATTTTATTGGCAAACATGCATAAAACTTTACCAAAAGTTATACACATAAATTGAAAAAAAATACCAAACATGTTGATAATATTTCAAAATAATAGGAGTAATTTAAGGCTGGGATTACGGTGCCTCGCTCAGTCTTATCTTACGCTCGATCGTAGGATGGCCGTTTCTGCGATCGATCGTAACTTCGTATTACGGTGCCTCAGCGTAAGTCTTCTTGCTCTCAGCCATTCAGAGACCGTAATCACTTTTGTTGTGGTTGCGTGCGCATCCATTTGTGTTGAAACTTACGACAGCTTCCGAACTGCCTTAAGTTACGCCGCTACCGTAATACCGTTTGCGCTTTGTTTACATCGTAAGTGTCTACGTCGATCTTAAGTGAGGCACCGTAATATCGCCCTTAATGGGAAATTTTAGCATCTGTTGCTTTGTCACGTCACCTAAAACATTAAACAGATGCATGATTCTCTTTGAACAAATGGAAATTTAAAAATAGTTTTCATTGCCGTAGAAAAAGCAGTATGGTGAAAAATATATTTTTATATATTTTCAGAAATAATGAACCAAATCTAGCAAAAACTATACAACTAAATCGGATATCTCACCAACATCAATGCCTGACTACCGCACAGGATAACGAGGCCGTTGTCTTGGGCCCACTGCTAAGCAGGGCCCAAATTTAATAAAGTGATTTTAAAAATATATTTTTTAACTGCAATTTCCTGCAATTATTTTCTCAAAGACAGAAAACAATTTTGTTTAACTTGGCAAACGTATGATAATCTAATTATAATCCTGCAAATATCCCCCCCTGGGAGAAAAAATGTAGCTACTATTTTATTGCGAAGGGGCCCTGAAAAAGTGCTGGGCTTTGGGCCAGTATAACCTTTATCAGGCTCTGCCAACATGCCATTTAATTTCAAGCTAATCAGATATTTTTTGCAGCAATTATTGCAGAATGGACAGATTAACAGGTGAAAAACAAAAAAAACTCTCTCTTTGTATCACCATAGTAAGCCTTTACTGACGTTTCAGGAAAAATGCACTCTTTTTTACCTGTACTATCATAAAACACTAAAGTTTTAACAAAATATTTTAGTTGCTTTCTCCGTATATTTAATGATATGATTTTTATTAAAAAATCCTCAAACTTTTGATTTTGTATTTATTTATTTATTTAAATTAATTAAAAACTAGCTATGCTCCATGCGAGCAGCAACGGCGGCCATGAATGAGTGATTTTTTTTTACTGTGTTTATTTGTGTGCATTATGAATATTTGAACAAGAGCGGAAAAAAGAGCCACGGAAAAAAAATATTTTGTTTTATTAATATTTTAATTATTAAATTATATAATATATATATAATACGTAAATATAAATAAAATATTACTCCATAAGTTTATAATAATAATTAAATATACATTATGTATAGTCAAAATTACAAATAATATTAAGATGTAAATTTAAAAAAAATAAAAATAGCATAAATATTATTATTGTATTATACAATATAAAACATAATATATATTAAAAACATATAAACTTTATATATATATATATATATATATATATATGTTTATTTATTAATTATTATTATTATTATTAATTCTTATACATATACATAATTGTAGATGTTAAACAGTATTATATAGTGGTTATATGTATATATACAGGGTGTCTCTAAACTCATGGTATATACGCTAGGGGGTGAAAAACAGACAAATTGGTCGACTGATTTGCGGTTTTCACTAAAACTATTATTTATGTTGGTATTTTCTTGAAAATAAATTATAAAGATAAATTTCGAAAAATGCCAATAGAGTGCGCTGTAGACTTTGGAGTAATGAACAACTATTTTTTAGGTTATTTTTTGCATTTCATTAAATGGTTTCGTAAGCTTAAACTTAAATTTTGAGCTCAAAATCTGAATAGTTGGGAGTGGTTAAGTAGCACAAACATAACTGTGTCCAGAGGGTTTAAATTTCAAATGATTATAAAAAACGGGAAAATTCGTCGATTGATTTGCGGTTTTCACTAAAACTATTCTTTATGTGGTATTTTATTGAAAATGAATTATAAAGATAAATTTTAAAAAATGCCAATAGAGGGCGCTTTAGAATTTGGAGTAACGAACAACTATTTTTTACGTTATTTTTTGCATCTGATTAAGTGTTTTCGTAAACTTAGACTTAAACTTAAATTTTGAACTCAAAATCTGAATAGTTGGAAGTCGTTAAGCAGCACAAACTGAACTGCGTTTAGAGGGCTGAAATTTCAAATGATTATAAAAATCGGAAGAAATGGGTGACTCGTTTGCGGTTTAAAATAAAACTATTCTTTAAGTCAGTATCTTCTTGAAAATAAATTTTAAAGATAAATTTCAAAAATTTCCGTAAGAGGGCGCCTTAAATTTCAGAGTAACCAACAACTAATTTTAATCGTTTTTTTTTGTATTTAATTAAATGCTTTCCAAAACTTATTAAATATTTTCGAAAGCTTAGCTTTAAACTTAAATTTTTAACTCAAATTCGAAATCGCTGGGAGAGGTTAAAAAGCGCAAATTGAAGTGTGTTCAGGAGTTGAAATTTACCCCCCCCCCTCGAACAACACAGTTCACTTTTGTGCTACTTAAACATTTGCAACGATTCAGAATTTGACCTCTAAATTTAAATCTAAGCATTTGAAAGCATTTAATGAGATTTTAAAAAATAACGGTTAAAAATAGTCGTACGCTACTCGAATGTCTAAGGCGCCCTCTATCAGCATTTTGTGAAATTTATATTTAAAATTTATTTTCAATAGAACACTGATTTAAAGAGTAATTTTAGCAAAAACCGCAAACGAATTGAGCGTTTTTTATAATCGTTTGAAATTTAAACCCTCTGAATACAGTTCAGTTTGTGCTACTTAACCACTCCCAACTATTCAGATTTTGAGATCAATATTTAAGTTTAAGTCTAAGTTTACGAAAACATTTTATCAGATGCAAATAGCTCGCATAAAGCGCAGCTAGTTTTTAATTAATTAAAAAATCTAAATACAAAGTCAAAAGTTTAATGATTTATTAATAAAAATCATACCTTCAACTATGCAGAGAAAGGATTTTAATGGATCAAAAATGATATTTAATACTTGAGTAAAATTCTTTTTTTAAACTCCTACGTTAAACGAATGCACACTTCAGACTGTTTATGTCCAGCGCCATATTGAAACGCCACACTTCAGCGGCGTATTGAAAAGGATTGCCTGAAATATGTATATGTAATTGCTATAAATAGCACAACCACAACATAAAATGAAGTCTGTGGTATGCACAGTTTTTTTACAGGGACAGTCAAATGTATTTTGTTGGATTATAGTCAAAGACAAAAAAAAGTTTTAAGAACATTTTGTTTATCACTACCACTTAATGGATGCTGTTAAAGATAACTTTTGAGAAACTTTCTTGTTGCATATCTTTCACAAATGTACATCAGTATGAATTAACTCATGTTCGAGTAAATAACTTTTATGAGATATATTTTCTTGTAGCATATCTCACAATAAAAAAGATTCTTGCCAGTATGAATTAAGAGATGCCTGCATAAAATTCTTTTAAGAGAGAATTTCTTGATGCATATCTCTCACATATAAGATTTTTCACCAGTATGAATTAACAGATGTTTGCTTAAATTACTCTTAATATTGAATTTCTTGTTGCACACCTCACAAACAAAAGGTTTCTCACCAGTATGAATTAACAGATGGCTGCTTAAATGACACTTTTGAGTGAATTTCTTGTTACAAATGTCACACATAAAAGGTTTTTCGCCCGAATGAATTAAGAGATGCTTGCTTAAATTACCCTTAAGAGAGAATTTCTTGTTACATACCTCACACACAAAAGGTTTCTCACCAGTATGAATTAATAGATGACTGCGTAAATGAATCTTTTGAGAAAATTTTTTGTTGCATATCTCACACAGAAATGACTTCTTTCTGTCGAAGGATTTCTCGGAAGAATGAACTAACAGGTGTGAGATTAAATTACACTTATAAGAGAATTTCTTATTGCATACCTCACAGACAAAAGATTGTTCACCAGTGTGAATTAACAGATGACTGCTTAAAGAGTTTTTTTGTGTGAATTTCCTGTTGCAAAACTCACAAACAAAAGTTTTTTCACCAGAATGAATTAACAGGTGTGTTCTTAAGCTACTTTTTTGAGAGAAACTTTTTTTGCATACCTCACACAGAAAAGGTTTCTTACGAGTATGAATCAGCAGGTGTGTGTTTAAATTACTTTTTTGAGCGAAACTCTTGTTGCATATCTCACACACAAAACATTTTCCTTGCTGTGAGCTAGAAGCTGTTTTTCCAAAAATGTTTTGTGAAAAAATATGTTGCTGCATATTTCAGATTTATAGATAATTTGGTTGATGTATAGCTAACTTTATATCATCTGCAAGAAACATAAATAACTTAATCATTTTTATGATTCATTAAAAAAATTATAAGAAAGAAAAAATAAATTTATTATGAAAAATAAAAATTAATGCATTAAACTCAATTGAAATAAAATTTTCATGATAATAGTAAAATCTACAATAGAAACCTAATTTTCTGATGCTTGAAACCTAATTTCCTGATACTGATGAAACTATAATTAAAATAATAACATGTAAACTAAATACCAATCATCATAAAACAAATTTATCAGAAAGAAAATATTTAACATTAAAATTAAAAGTTGTTGCATTAAATAATTTAAATAAAAAAATAAAGCAAATTTAAGGATAAAATTCTATAATTTCATATCATCAATGAAAGCAATGATACATTTAAGCAATGAGACAAATATCAAATATTTTTGTGGAAAAAGGAATGGGATGTACAAATATATTTAATCGGAATACACCCAAAATTATTAATTTTTTAGTCTAATTTAAAGGATTATTAGGACAACATTTTGCATTATTCTTTCAATTTAAATTGCATGGTAATAATTTAATAACTTATTAATCTTTTCACCATGTTTAAAGGCCTATGTAAATAATAATCGGTACATCAAAATGCACTTTTTCATGCAATTTCAAAATACAGGTTACTTGGAAACACCTTCATAGAACACTCCATGGATAGTGAAATGTGTAAAGTGAAAACTTAAACTGAGTTATAATAGAGTCTATAGATAGTATGAGAGTCATTACAGAACATCAGACGCAGGGTTAGGAAGTCTCTGCCAGTGTTATTAAAACGAGTGATGGTAACCAGTAAAACCCGCATGGCAGAAACTAAGAATCAATACTAATGAGAATTTTAATCTGCAATTATTTATAATTCACACATGTATTTGTTACACAATAAACTTAGTTAAAAATTGAAATTAAAGATTATGAATATAATGAAAAGTTTCAAAATGATCATATGAATCTATTTTGTTTATACACTGGGAGGTAACAACATGGGCAATCACTCCCATGGAATTCCCGGCTGAAAGTCCACAATTAGGTAAAACTCGATTAGCATATTGAAACACAATCGGTCTGCAAAATCATATCTTGGTGAAAAACACTCGGAAACCAAAATTTAGCAGTTGACTCGTAGATTTACCATTGTGTTTCACTGCTTCCAAAGGTATGAAAACATGGAGGACTGGCAGCAGGAAAACACAATGGCAAACCAACCAATCAACCAATTAACTATTGGGTCTGGATGTGATTTCCATCAAGATAGGACTTGTCATATCAGTTGCATTTTAATATGCTTATCGAGTTTTAATAAATCCAGATTTCTAGGCATCGTCATTTCGATTGTCTGTATTGGTGCTTGCCAGTGTTTCATATAATACTAATTTTCTTTCATTTGAAAAACAGAAATTTTCATAATAGTAATCTGATGCTGCACAAGTTTAACTATTAACATTATAGTTTATAACTGAACATAAAAATTAAAAAATACAAAACATCTATGATGCTGTAAAATATCATTTTTCAAAATATTTTATAATAAATTAAACACTCCAATAACTTACAGATTATCTACTATATAATAAATACAAATGGTTCTTATGAAAATATATAAGTAAATAACAGAAGCACAAAAAATAATGCAGAAATTTTTTTTAGTGAAATACCTTGTACAATTATCTTACAATATTCAAAGGAAAAAATTTCAACTTATATACATACTATTATTATTTTAATCATGGCGCAATCTGTAGCTCAGGACTAATTTACTAAACTTTATGAAGCCAGACAATTTCATATCTTGTTTTGAAAAAAAAAAAGAAATGTTGGAAAATATTTTCCCAAGACAAGCATTACTTATTGGAAATATGCTTAATTTAAAATAAGTATTGGATATATTTTTCAAATTTGAATTTTAAAGTGAGATTTTAAAATATTGGAGTAATTTATTATGTATTTTCGGGTGTATAGCCCGCACTCTTAAATAGAGCAGTGCAGTAAAAAAAGTTCTTGTATAAGCCGCGGAGATGCACCGGTGTATATTCCGCGGGCTATACACCATTTATGAACGTATATTTCGATCAGGGTTCGAAGTTAGAAGCCATTAAAGTATATACGCACGTATAAGTCGAGATATTTTAGACAAAAAAAGAATTTCAAAGTGGAGGGGGGTCGACTTATATGCGAGACCTTAAAAAAATCTATGAATAAAATATCGGAAAATTGTTTGCTAGCGAATCGACGCTGCAGCACCCCTTTGTATTTGTAGAGTACAAAATCCGAAATATGGAACCTTTCCTACCTTGACAATTTTGAGTTTAAGATCATCTTTAGATTATTAAAAAAAAATCTACCCTGCCCTGTTGCAAAGAACAAAAAAAAGTGTGTGATTTACGTCATTTCGGAACGATTCAGAGGAGTCGGTCTTATTCGGAACGATTCCGAGAAATCCTTCTTTTTCAGAGTCGTCTCATTACGGAACGAGTCATAGGAATTGCTCCTTTTCGGAACGAGTCCGAGGAGTCGAATCTTTTCGGAGTTGTTTAATTTCGGAACGAGTCCGAGGATTTTGCCCTTTTCGGAGTTCCGGAAGGATTCCTTGATTTCGCACCTTTTCTGAATCGATCCTTTAGTTCCACTACCGGAGCCGCTCCTTTTGAATCGTTCCCCAAAAAATGACACATCTCTACTAAAAAACTGACTACAGTTAACGTTAAAACGACTTATTCAGCAAAAAGTAAGTTTAAAATAAGTAACATGTTATACTATTGTTTTTACCCTCTCAAATCAATAGCAAACTGCGTTCGAGCGTCATTATTTCTCGCTGCCGGTTAGTGCAATAATTGGCGATAGTTGCGACCGTTCTTCCAAACCCAGAAATAACTGTATTTAAACAATAATAATAATTTAAAAAAAAAGCTTTTACAAACACGAGAGAACTCTCTATATTTCGCGGCATAGCGAAAAAAATTTATAAATTTCGATGTTTTTTTCAAATTTTTTGAGGTTTAAAAATTGTAGAAAAAATATCACGATTTCTAATTTAAAAAAAATCTTTGTATAACCCGCACCGTGTATAAGCCGCAGTGGCTTTTTGGAAGGTTTTTTTCTTGTATAAGCCGCGGACTATACACCCGAAAATACGGTATATAAAATTGCACAATCATATTATAACAGAAATTCTATTTATTGCATTACTCCTTTTTCCTAAAACAAATTTATTTATTTTTAAAAAAGCACTATCCATAATATTATACTTAAGGAATTTAATATTCCTTACACCGGGGTGCAAAATGATAGGGATGATATTGTAATTGCCTAAATAAAAAATATAACTATATTAATCCTTACACAAATCATATAAATTTATTATATTATAATAAATACTGAATATAAACATAAAGAAAACATTCTAAAACAATTGTTATAAATATAATGTAATAAGTTGCATTTTTACTCGATATGCACTGGGAGCAAAATCATAAGAACGATACAGATTTTTTTAAATTATAGAAATATTACATGTCAACTGGACTTCTTTTTTGTTTAATAATTTTCAATCCAACATTATGGCATAGAGTTTAGATAAGTTGAAATTTGATGAGATGGCTAAACACATCATATTTCCAAAATTTAAGATTTCATTTCTGCTTTCGAGCTATACTCCATGATTTGGCCCTCTTTCATTATATATTGAGTTATATAATACCACAAGTATTGTTCATGGGATTTAGATTTGGACCACTGGTTAGCCAATCAAGTTTGAGAATCTTCTTTATCTTCAAACCACTTTTTTGTATCTTTTTCTGAGTGAATTAAGGATTATCTTGATAAAAAATTCATAAAAGTTGGTGACTTTTTCACTCAGATTCAACATATGGCATTCTAACATGCAAATAAAGGTATGCCAATTTTTTTTTCTGAGAGAATTTAGGCATTATCTTGATAAAAAAAAATTCATAAAAGTCTGTGACTTTTTCACTCAGATTCAACAAATGGCATTCTAATATGCAAATAAAGGTATGTCAATTTTTTTATCCATCTACAAAAGCAACTGTAAGCCTACCTACCCAGGAAAAAAAGCATAAACCATTAAAGAGCTTCCACCTAAACACACATAGAAAGTATCTCTTGTTCATTTTGAAGGTCATGAAAATATGGATGTATACTTTCTAAAATATCAAAATTAAACTTCTTTTGAACTCTGGAGATAATTTTAAACCAATTCATTTGCTGCGTCAGGTGTTTATCTACAAAAAAGCAGGTTTTTTTACTGCCATATGTTGTGGTTTTACATTTTAATGAATTCCTGACAGCTTTATTGTCCTTCATATGGTCGATATTGATTCTGGCGTCTTTATATGGCTTTTAAATTCCTTTGGTGTCATTATTTTGTTTGGAACCTTGCAAATAATAAAATTTTTGGATTGTTTTGAAATAATATTTGGCCTCCCTGTAGATTTGCATTAATATAAATAGTTGGATTCTGCAAAAAATTAAAAATAACC
This sequence comes from Maratus speculifer, assembly GCA_964019185.1. Classification (NCBI taxonomy): domain Eukaryota; kingdom Metazoa; phylum Arthropoda; class Arachnida; order Araneae; family Salticidae; genus Maratus; species Maratus speculifer. Next base: position 28,023,974 of record CAXHSM010001376.1, on the reverse strand, counting down.
GTCTTTGAAGTTTAACTTCATCAGCAATTCTTTGAAAATACACCCCAATGTTGTTATAAGCTAGAATTTGCCGTCTTTCAAAGACACAAAGCATTGTCATTCACCCTGTTATCCAAATGTTTTGCAAACTAAAGGAATGTGCTCAGAAAAATGCACTTTTAAATGATATGCAAAAATATCTACCAATCATGTTCCACCATTTTAGAAATATTGGCTGTGTTCTTATTATTTTGCTCCTGTGTTAATTTAGCAAAATGCATCTTTTAAAAATAATAAAAAATAAATGTACAACTTTTGTAAACGGTTGCTTTAATATAAACTAGATGGAACCCGTCAAAACTTGACGGCACCAAAGAAAGAAAAGGGTATTTTCCAACTATCAGGGTTGATACGGGTCAGGGAATTATCACACTAAAAAATTCTTCAGTACCAGTATTTTATTATAGAAAATCTCTCCTTGAATACGGCGAAATTTCATGCTTCTTTACTAGATTTATTTTCTCATAAAAAAATATTGATATTTGACCTGGAAATTTCCTTGAAGCGTAGCAACCCTGAACTATTAAAGGATTTTTTAACAACTAATGATCAGCAAAAATTTAAATAAATAAAAGAAAAACCTGCATTTTACATCCAGGCAAATGACTCGCAATTCGCAGAGTTACATTCAAACATGCTGTCATAGAATTATAATCTCTTTCATTTGATACTTTTCCATTTACAAAAAAGGATAAATTCGATAAAATGGCAAATTAAATCGAAAGATTGGGAGAATAAACGACAAATTTCACCGAAAGACCTCGAGAAAATGACAAATTTCAACCAAGCATCATATAAAATGTGAATTTTGTCAAAAGATTGCGAAAATACACAAAAATTGTCTAAGTACTAATAAAAACACAAATTTTTGCAAATAATCACAAAAAATAGCAAATTTTGCGAAAAGATTAAAAAAAAAACATCAATACCCCCCCTCCAAAAAAAACCCACACGGAAATTTTGTATATAGATGGGAAAAACAGCAAATTTCGTCAAAATATTGCAAAAAATCAAAATTTTGTGAAAACATGTCGAAAAATGGCAATTTTTATGAATTTTTTTTAAAGGCAAATTTTGCAAAAAATGCCTAAAAGTGGCAAATTTCTAAATATATTGTGAAAAAAAATTAAAAATTTTGTGAGAAAACAACAAATCTTTCAAATGATTGTGAGTAAGTAACAAATTTCCTCAAAGGATGGAAAAAAGGCACATTTTGTCAAATAATTTACAAAACAGGAAAATTCCGAAAAAAAAGAAAAAAAAAACCGACAAATTTTGCAACTAGTTGGATGTGTCAAACCCGAAACTTTCTTCTATCTAATAAATACATTTTAATATTAAAGAAAAAAAAAAAAAACGTGGTGAACCTAAAGTTACCCACTATCGAATTTCCTCGAACATTTGACCTAGCCTAATGAGATTCTGGTATCCGAAAAGCTTAAAACGCAAAATTTAATTAATATTCTGAGAAAATGAACTTAGTAGTGCCGCATGTTGGGTAATTTATACTAAAACCTAATAAGCATCTATTGATGTCAAGACCTAACAGTATCTGAAATTTGATGGAATTTCGTCCATTAGTTCTTGAGATATAGTTATAACAAAAAATTTGCAAAACGTAGTACAGCAACACCATATCTTGGACAATTTATGCCAGAACGTAAAAAAAGCGTCCAATTATGTCATGGTGTAAGAGAATCTGAAGTTTGATGAAATTCTGTGCATTAGTTCTTGAGATATAGCTAGTTTAAAAAAAAACATGTAAAATATAGCACAGCAGCACCATCAGTTGAAGGATTTATAACAAAACGTAATCATCGTGTCATTATGTTATGTGTCATTTTGTAACAAAATCTGAAGTTTGATGAAATTCTGTGCGTTGGTTGTTGAGATATAGCTATCGGAAAAATCGTGCAAAATGCAGCATAGCTGCACCACCTGTTGCAAGGTTAATACCAAAATGTAATCAGCATCTAATTATGTTATATATTCTAGTGTAACAGAATCTAAAATTGGATGAAGTTCTCTGCATTAGTTCTTGAGATATAGCTATCGCAAAAATCGTGCAAAATGTAGCATAGCAGCGCCACCTATAGGGCAGTTCACACCAAAACCATATCAGCGGCTATGTATCTCAAGGTATCGCGGGATCTGAAGTTTGGTGAAATTCTGTGCATTAGTTCTTGAGATATAGCTATCATGAAAATCATGAAAAACGTGGCATAACAGCGCCACCTGCTGGCCAATTTACACCAAAATTTAATCAGCGTTATGTACATCAAGGGATCACAGAATCTGAAGTTTGGTGAAATTCTGTGCATTAGTTCTTGAGATATAGCAAACACAAAAATCATGAAAAACGTAGTATAGCAGCGCCACCTGCTGGCCAATTTTCACCAAAAACCAATAGGCACTAATTCATATCAAGGTCTAACAGAATATAAAATTTTATTAAATTTCGAGCATTAGTTCTTGAGATAGAGCGTCCACAAATTTTTTGTCACATACAGACAGACAGACAGACTCACAGACAGACACACAGACTCACAGACAGACAGACTCACAGACAGATATTTTCTAAAAATAGTCAAAACGTCTTCAGGACCTTCTAAAACGTATAAATCAGTTGAAAACGGAAAGTCGAAAATTTTCATGAATCCAATACTTTCTTCTTGTAAAGATAGAAGAAAGTAAAAAGATAACGAAAAAAGGATAAATTCAATGAAACGGCAAATTACATCGAAAGATCACAACAAAACGACAAACTTAGTTCAGGTATCATAAAAGATGTAAATTTCGTCTTACAATTTCGTGAAGGTTGTAGACCATGATTAAGTTCATTCATTCTCTCACACTATACAGATTAGAAAGTACGATGCTGTTGCTACCTGTCCTGTAATAGTAAGTTATTTATCATTATTTTATCATTTATTTTACGTTGCTGTGTCCATTTTGATTATTTTTCATAGCGAGTCCTAGGCTTAATCATTATTTAATAGCAAACTTCATAAAAAAAACCGCCCCCCCCCCCAAAAAAAAACACCTGGAACTTTTATAAATAGATGGGGGAAAAAACAGCAAATTTCGATATCAAATCGCAAAAAACAGCAAATTTTTACAAAAGATTGATAAAAAAACTGTAACATTTGTTGGAAGAATGCAAAAACACATAAATTTTGTCTAGGTATTTCAATGAAACAAATTTCGTCAAATTATTTCAAAAAAATCAAAATCTTGTCTAATCATGTCAAAAATTGGCAATTTTTTTTAAAAAGGCAAATTTTGACAAAAAATCACTATAATATAGCAAATTTGTAATCATATTGTGAAAAAAATTCAAAATATTGTTAGAAAACAACAATTTTTGTCAAATGATTTTGAATAAACAACGAATTTCATCAAAGGATGGAAAAGAAAACACATTTTGTCAAATAATCATAAAAAAAGGTAAATTTTGCAAAGAAAATCCCCACAAATTTTGCTAAAAGATGGCGAAGAAGGATAAATTCAATAAAACGACAAATTACATCAAAAGATCACAACAAAACGACAAAATTCAACAAAAGAACTCGAGAAAAACAACAAAATTCACCAAAAGACCTAGAGAAAACGACAAATTTTATCCAGACATGAATTTCGTCAAAAGATCACGAAAACACATAAAGTTTGTCTAAATACTTAAAAAACACAAATTTTAAGTAAGAAAACAACAAACTTTGTCGAAAAATGGAAAAAGAAGTGCACATTTCATCAAAAGATTGCGAAAAATGGTAAATTTCGGAAAAAATAGCGAAAAGACAACAAATTTCTCAAAAAATTACCAAAAAACGACAAATTTCGAATAAAATCACAAAAAGAATAAATTCGATATAACACGGCAAATAACATCAATATGATCGCGAAAATAAACAATAATTTCCACCGAAAGACCTCGAGAAAATGACAAAATTCGCCCAAATATCATAAAAAACGTGACTTTTTGTCAAAAGATTGCAAAAATAGAAAAATTTGTCTAGGTACCACAAAAACGCTACTTTTGGCAAATAATCACAAAAAATAGCAAATTTTGTCAACAGATTGAAAAAAAATAGCAAATTTCATCAAATTACCCCCCCTCCCCCCCAAAACACCACATGAAACTTTTGAAAACAGATGGGGAAAATCAAATCGCAAAAACAGTAAATTTCTTCAAAAAATCGATAAAAAAAATTGTAAAATTTGTTGAAAGAATGCAAAAAAACACAAATTTCATCAAAATACCCCCTCCTCACCGCCAAAAAACCACCTTGAACTTTTGTATATAGATGGGAAAAAAACAGCAAATTTCAATATAAAATCGCACAAAAACAGCAAATTTTTTCAAAAGATTGATAAAATTTGTTGAAAGAATGCAAAAAACACAAATTTTGTCTAGGTATTCCAAATAAAACAAATTTCGTCAAATTATTGCAAAAAAATCAAAATCTTGTCAAATCGTGTCAAAAATTGGCAATTTTTATGAAAAAATTTTGAAAAAAGGCAAATTTTGACAAAAAATCACTACAATATGACAAATTTGTAAACATTTTGTGAAAAAAATTCAAAATATTGTTAGAAATCAACAATTTTTGTCAAATGATTGTGAATAAACAACAAATTTCATCAAAGGATGGAAAAGAAAACACATTTCGTTAAATAATCGTAAAAAATGGTAAATTTTGCAAAAAACCCACAAATTTTGCAAAAAGATCACAAAAGAGGATAAATTCTATAAAACAACAAATACATCAAAAGATCACAACAAAATGACAAAATTCAACAAAAGAACTCGAGAAAAACAACAAAATTCACCAAAAGACCTACAGAAAACGACAAATTTTATCCAGGTATCATAAAAGACCTGAATTTCGTCAAAAGATCACAAAAACACATAAAGTTTGTCTAGGTATCTAAAAACTGCAAATTTGAAGTAAGAAAACAACAAATTTTGTCAAAAAATGGAAAAAAGGGGCTCATTTCATCAAAAGATTGCAAAAAAAGGTAAATTTCAGAAAAAAATAGCGTAAAAAACAACAAATTTCTCAAAAAAATTACCAATTTTTGTCAAAAGATTGTGAAAATAGACAAAATTTGTCTAAGTACCACAAAAAACGCTGATTTTTCAAATAATCACAAAAAAATAGCAAATTTTGTCAAGAGATTTAAAAAAAAACAAATTTCATCAATATACCCCCTCCCCCCCCAAAAAACCACCTGGAACTTTTGTAAATAGATGGTGAAAATCAAATCGCAAAAAACAGCAAATTTCTTCAAAAAATCGATAAAAAAAAATTGTAAAATTTGTTGAAAGAATGGAAAAAAACACAAATTTTGCCTAGGTATTCCAAACAAAACAAATTTCGTCAAAGTATTGCAAAAAATCAAAATTTTGTCAAAATATCTCAAAAAAAGGCAATTTTTATGAAATTAAAAAAAAAAGCCAAATTTTGACAAAAAATCTCTATATTATGGAAAATTTGTAAAAATATCGTGAAAAATGTTCAAAATATTGTTAAAAAACAAATTTTATCAAATGATTGTGAATAAGCATATTTCATCCAAGGATGGAAAAAAAAGACATTTTGTCAAATAATCACAAAAAAGGTAAATTTCAAAGAAAACCCACAAATTTTGCAAAAAGATGACAAAAAAGGATAAATTCAATAAAACGGCAAATTACATCAAAAAATCACAACAAAACGACAATTTAGCAAAAGAACTCGAGAAAACCAACAAAATTCACCAAAAGACCTAGAGAAAATGACAATTTTATCCAGGTATCATGAAAGATGTGAATTTCATCAAAAGATTATGAAAACACATACAGTTTGTCTATGTACCTAAAAAACGCAAATTTGAAGTAAGAAAACAACAAATTTTGTCAAAAAATGGAAAAAAAGGGGCACATTTCATCAAAAGATAAAAAAAAAAGATCATAAAAAATGTGAATTTTTGTAAAAGTTATCAAAAATACACAAAATTTGTCTAGGTACAACAAGAAAGCTAATTTTGGCAAATAATCACAAAAAATAGCAAATTTCATCAAAATACCCCCCTTCCCACCCCCAAAAAACCACCTGGAACTTTTGTAAATAGATGGTGAAAAAAAACAGCATTTTTCGATATCAAACTGCAAAAAACAGCAATTTTCTTCAAAAGATCGATAAAAAATTGTAAAATTTGTTGAATTATGTATGTATGTATGTCGGCCAATTATCTACGCTGTGGGATATAGGCCGTAAGGGGTGGGGTGCCCTCCGTGAGGGTCTTTCTAAGGGAACCTAACCTGTATTTACGCAATGTTCGAAGAAAACCACGGAAAACTCCGAACGGTTAGGCCGACGGTCGCGATTGGGTTCGAACCCAGCACCTACCGTCTACCAGTTTGAGGTCAGAACCTCTCGGCCACTGGTGGGGCTAAAATTTGTTGAAAGTCGGCAAAAAAATACAAATTTTGTCTAGGTATTCCAAACAAAACAAATTTCGTCAAAGTATTGCAAAAATTAAAAATTTTGTCAAAATGTCTCAAAAAAAAGCAATTTTTATGAAAAAATTAAAAAAAAAAAGGAGGCAAATTTTGACAAAATATCCCTAAAAAATGGCATTCGCCTGGAGTTTGCCATCTTGTTCCTTTGTTGGTTACTTTTGAATACTTCATACTTAATTTTTGAACAATTCAGAAATTAAACATAAACAACAAAAGAATTTTAAACTGAAATGCAGCACTCCAAATATTATTTGTAAAAAAGAAAAAAAAATAGGGAAAGGGTGAGAATGCATTCATAATTAGCAAACGATAAATACATAAATTTTAAAACAGTGAAATCAAGCAATACATTCATTAAAATATATACATAGATTGAAATTACAGTCAAAACTGTTTCAGAGATTATACATTTTAAAAAAACAACAACAGAAATAAATGAATAAATCCACAATATATTTATTTAAATATATATATAGATCGAAATTACAGTTAAAACTGTTTCAGAGATTATACATTTTAAAAAATGAAAAAAAATCACAAAAAAAGGATAAATTCAATAAAAAGGCAAATTACATCGAAAGATCACGACAAAATGACAAATTTTATCAAAAGAACTCGAGATAAACGACAAATTTTGCCAAGGTATCATAAAAGATGTGAATTTCATCTTACAATCTCGCAAAGATTGTAAAACGCTAAAATGATTAAGCCTAGGACTCGCTATGAAAAATAATCAAAGTCGACATAGCAAACTAAAATAAATAATGATAAATAATGATTAAGCCTAGGACTCGCTATGAAAAATGATCAAAATGGACATTAAAATAAAATAAATAATGATAAATAACTTATTAATATACATGATAAAAAGAGGACAGGTAGCAACCGTATTATATATGTACAGCGTGAGAGAATACGCTACGCACTTTGCAAGCACGACTACAGACAGTAAGCACAGTCTTCGAGTCTTCTACGATTGGTCTGAGATCTGCGTAAGACCAGTTTTAAGTATGCTGACTCTTTTTCGCTATCGCTTTAATATATAGATTGGAATACTATATATTTAATTTTAGCTCAAGTGTTCACGTGCTTATCAAATGCAAGCTGATTATTTAGTTTTTGTATCGTACCTATCATTTTGCAACCTGCCATATTAACAAAAATTATAAATTAAAATATATATGGAATTCATATAAAAATAAAAAAAAGGCAAATTTTTTCACTACATCTAAATTGAATATTTCATTGTTTACATCTGTATATTATATGTGAATTTTAGAGAGAGGTTAGAGAGAGTGATTTTAGGGTTACAGATTTAAGAGAGTCTACTGTATATGAATATTTTTTTATAGAAACTCTACAGGTATTTCTATTGAACTTCTAAAATTATTTCTATACCTTTTGCTTAAACTAGCTTACATAAAAATGGGCTATAACTTTATAGGACACACAAAAAAAAATGTTAAGAGTAAGGTCACAAGTAAAAATCTTACCAAAAAATGTTAAAAAGCATCAACCTTTTTAAAACTTTTCACCGTTGTTTAAAAGTGTTTATAGATTCAGTCTGTCTGTCTGTTTGTTGCCTGTCCATGCTCATACATGTGAATCTCCAGCTTTTTAAAAATAAAAAAATACATACTTTGAACAAGAAATTAAATGGAAGAATAAAATTAATTGTATGACAACTATATTTAATGCAAGACAGATTTAACTAAACAAACTTTCTGGTTAGAAGTATATTTATTTTACTTTTAAAAGCCAGAGGTTGGCTACTATGCATGTTATAACATGCATATATTAGAATTGCCATGCAACTGATATATGTTATTGAGGTTTGCCATGGACACTTTGTACTGACAACCAAGTGTGCAATATTTATAGTTCATTTATAAGGGGACTTTAAAAAGAATTCCATTAAACATTATAATCTGTGAGGAAAAAATTCTATGTGATATACTTAATTAAGTTACACTCATACAAATAATTTGAAACTGATATGTATCACTGAGATAGGGTATTTAAAATATGATATGCTTAGAAATAAAACTTTATTTACAAAAATTTAAATAAAAATCCATTTAATTAAACAATCAATGTATAAATGAGAATGTGAATTACAAAATTTGCCTTATCCAAAATTTTTTAATTAAGTTTTCACTATCAATCTACTTTTGTTGTTGTTATTAATATTTGTTGTTCATTTATAAGGAGACGCTGAAAAGAATTCCATTACATTAACATTACCTATGATAAAAAAAATCTATGTGGTGATTTTAAATAAGTTACACACATACAAATAATTTGACATTAATATGAATTAATGAGGCAAGATGCTGAATAAGGTGTGCATAGAAATAATTACTTATTTGATGAAATTTTAGCCCATGTAATTAAACAATCAATGGGCGAATGAGGATTCAAGTTACAAAATTCACCTTTATCCAAAATTTATAAAATCCAATTTTTACTATCAATCTACTCTACTGGTGAATTTCCATAAAATGAGTGAGATAGTCTGCAACAAATCTGGTTTTATCGTGTATTTCTGGCATTGTAAAATGTTAATTCACAGTGAAACCCAGTGGATGCAGACATTTTTCACAATTTTAAAAGAATTGATTTACTAGAAAAGGTAAGTTTTGAAACTTGTGTCCTAAAATAACATTACATTTTTATATCACAAGTGTATTCAGAGCATAGTTGTCAGTGTCAACAAATATTGTGAAATTTATCAAAATTTTAATTGACCAGCTTGTGACAACTCTAAGCATAATTCAACCATGCTAATATGAAATTTCCATCATTATTTTCAAAAAAGGTAATTTTTGAAAAGTGCAAGGAATAGGAATTTTTTTAAACGTTTTTTCTTCCCTAGTGTACACATTTCAAGCAACTAAACAAATTTCAACATAAGTAAACAGGTTAATACTGGGATTATGGTACCTTGCTTTTTTTAATCTTATGCTCGATCGTAGAATGCGTGTTCCAGCAATCATTTGTAAAATACGGTACCTCAGCGTAAGTCCTCTTGCCCTCACTTAATAGAGACCACAGTTACATTTGTTGTGGTTGCATGCATACCCATTTTTATTTATTATTTGTATTTGTTTTGTTAGTATTTATGTCGGCCAATTATCTACACTGTGGGATATAAGCCCTAAGGCGTGCGATGCCCTTCGTGGAGATCTTTCTAAGGGAATCTAACCCGTATTTACGCAAGGTTCAAAGAAAACCACGAAAACTCCGAACAGTTAGGCTGACGGTCGCAATTGGGTTTGAACCCAGCACCTGCCGTCTACCAGTATGAGGTCAGAACCTCTCGGCCACTGATGGGGCCCATTTTTTTTAACTTATGACTGCTTTTAAGCCGTTGTAAGTTACGCAAGCTACCGTAATACCATTTACGTTTTATTTATATTAAATGAATAATGAATTAATATTAAGTGAGAATGAATAGTGAATTAATATTAAGTGAGGTAGTTAGTGAATTAATCTTAGCCTAAAAACATTTTATCAAATTCTGTAAAGGTAAGCTAATGTAGATATCAGGACAAAAAGTATGAAATATTTCCATGGAAAATGTTTTTACCATTGTTGTAGATTTCAGCTCATTTGGTTGAATGAAGTGACTTAACTGATTTGAGAGAGTGCAGTTTTCTAATGCACAATAAAAAGTCATCAATGTGGACACTATGGCAAAATTTTCAAACCAAAACTACAACATTTTATTTACAAAATGTATTTTTGTGGTGAATTTTCAGCAAAAGAAATGTGCATTTCATTTAATAATGGCTTTTTAAAAAAATAATTATCATTAAATCTGGTTTTTTTTTCTGAATCTTGTTGACGTGAAATTTCATTTAACACAAAATGATACTGAGATCTGACCAGATAAGCTTGAAAATCTGTGTATCGCTTGTTCTAGGATTCAACCATAGTTTCTTAAGGGGTCTCTTCACTCATTTGAATACTAGTACTTGATTTACCTGTGTACGAAATAATTTAATTGATTATGCCAGCAAAAATGAAAATCTCGTGCCACCCCATGATCAAATCAAAAGTTATAGATTTTCATTAGAAAAATAACTAAAAAAGTGTCTTACCATCAATTTATTTTAGTAAAGAACATGGATCAGTAAACTTATTTTAAAAATTAGCGATTGTTACAGAGTTTAATGATTAGAAAAGCGCAGACGCCAATGCAATGAATGAATCACGACGAACAAATCTATTCATAAATAATGAATCACGATGGCAAATCGTTTCATGATTAATAAATCAATCCATAAATTATTTCAATTAAGAAAATAAAACATTTGCATATATATATATATATATATATATAGAAAGGAGTGGAAAGCAATAGTGAAAATTCATGAATATAACACGTAAATATTTTCTCGGTTGTAAAATTTGACTCTATTTTGAATAACTCATAAAAATTAAGCTTAGATTCTTTGGTAAATCTTGTTTTGGTTAATGTCAGTATTTCAACCAGGGGTGAAAAAAAATACTAGTTATATTGCTATTTTAACAGTTATATTAAAAAATAATATGAGTAATTAGTGAACTCATATGAATGGTGAATCCATCCTTTTCGGTTGAATGAATGAATCATTTTCTGTGTGACAGAAACTGAATTCCGAGAATCATTCTTGCGCTAGCGTCTTGTGTCTCGCCTTGATTGTAAAAAAAAATAATTGTGTTAAATAATAAAACGCGTCAGTTTATTAAGGACGCATTCGTAAACACCAAACTAAACGCACTGGTTTTCGTGCAAAAACTGAAATCAGTGCGGTTAGTTGCGGTTCGGTGTAAACAGTTTTAGATGAGTTTACGAACGCCGTCCAGTGCGTTTAGTGTCGCACTGAAAATGAACGGTTTGTTTACGTTTTTGCTCATCTTGGCGATGAAGTAGAATGCAGTATTGTGATTAAAGTAAGTTTTTAATCTTTTATTATTTATGACAGTAGAATATAATTTATCATATTGTAATCAATATTGTTGAAAAATTGCATTTCTCAAATTTAAACATAGATTGAAATCATCGTAAAAGTAAATAAATAGCTAATGACGATTGTTTATAGTGCCTAAACGTTCAATGAATGACTATATTTTCCTTTTCCTTTATTGTATTTAGTAACAAGATTCTCAGTTGTCCTTTTAACGTGCATAATAAGGTTTTGTGACAGTAAAATTATGTGTCTTAAAAAAGTTTAAAGGCAGATTTTTTCTGCAAAAAAAATTTATACTACTCTGATTTTGTAGTATACTATGTATAGACTTTAAAGTAATTTATTTAGATGAATTAAAAGAAAAAAATCACATAGTTAATTTTATGGTATTTCAACGTCTCTTTAAAAGTAAATATAGAGTATATTTTTAATACCTAAATCCTACATTTTATTAAATCTTTTTCTGTGTTCTTTCAAATTTATAAAATGTGTTTGTTTTTTTTTTCCTTCATTTTAGTGACATTCTCTGCTCATCATTATCATCAGCAAGTCTCAGCTTATTTATTGAATGTGTATTGTCTATGCTGTATGGTTTGTTAATTCACATCATACCATTGACAATACTTTCTCAATTACTCCTACTTCTGTATACTAGATGTTAGCTATGGAAATGGAAAAAAAAAAACGATGAATTTCCTGCTAAGTTTAGAATGGTGAAGGATAGAAGGTAATGAAATTACATTCTACTTCAATTCTAATTCATGGTAAGATTTTGATTAATGTTATTAATTATAGTAATTCTTATTTATTTATTTTTTTGCTTTCTTCATTTTAATTACAGGAATTTCATCAATGGTTAATATTCTAGAGTTGCCATATTAAAGGTGATGACAGAAGTATTTATATATTTTTAACTGTATAATATTATTATGTCTTCAAGTCGATTCTTTAAGAACATATTTTGTATAGTATTTAAAATTTTCAATACTGATTTTTGTTTTTGCATATATAAGTATTTTCAACATGATGGGTCCTATTTTAATTTTATACTAAAAATTAGGAAACTTCCATAAATAATAAAGTCCTCCTTTATAATGATCAGTGTTCTCGCTGTTGCTCGCCATTGAGCCAAATTGCGACTAATTTCTTCATTTGGCGAGTAAACAAGCGATTAGATTTGCCAAATTGCTGATGCTCAATTTTTGCTTTTTTTTTTCGTTTTTCATACACATTTTTAATATATTTGTAGAGATTAATAACAATCGCTGTCAAAGTTATAAAAACTTTGGTTATTTTAACAATTTTTTATTTAAAACATATTGAAAAAAAAAAAAAAAAAAAAAACAGGGTACATTAAAGATAATTGTTTTTGTGCTACATGCGAATCTATTTTGCTAATACTTTTTTTCATTTGGCGAATGTTTTTTATTTTTAATTAGCCAAATTACGAACGTTGGTCAAATGTCAGCGAGAACATTGGTAATGATTATACATTAAATAATAAAACCTCTTTTTAATCACCATAAAACAATCCACACACAGGATGGGTTTCAGGCTGGAAACTTAAGCAGCCCATCATCAGCCAGTGTAAACATGTGTCTGTAATGAGACACGATCAAAATGAAATTTTTGACCATGATTTTTGAATGTTCATTCGTGACTTTTTGCATGTGCTTTTGTTTTATATTTAATTGCGATTTATCACCAGTCTTTCAGTGATATTTCATCAGTTGTTATTTATACTCGTAAAAGATTTAGACAGGTTTCAAGATTTAAAATGTGTACTCTTTATCATGCAAGAAATTTAAAGACCAGTAAATTTGAAAGAAATTTTTGTCTTATCTAATTATAAATTTTCAAAGATTCAATAAGGCAACAAAAGATTATTCAGAAAAATTTATTAGATTATATTATCAAATTTTGCTTACCTGAAAAAAAGAAGACTACAATAGTTAAAATCTCAATTTACATGTAGCTTAAATGTTTTACTTTATCGTAAAATTCAGGTAAAAAACTGATAAAGTTGCCTCTTACAATGATTATATGTACTTGTATAAATTTTGGGTGGATTGCATTAATTAAAGTACAAGATATAGTTGTTTGTGTAATTCTATAAATTGTAATTACTGTAACTTTCGATTGTTTTATAAAAAAATATCTCTAAATGATCCAAAGATATAGTTGTTTATGTGTAATTCTATAAATTGTAATTGCTCTACCTTTCAGTTGTTAAAAAAAAAAAAATTTAAATGATCCGAAAATGATAAGGTAACATTAAAAAAGAGGAAAAAATCTCTCCTTGTAATCATTATATTTATCCATGAAAAAAATAAAAGGCTACATGAATAAGGGGATGTGTGTTATCATTTTAGGGGTGGGGAAGGTAGTACATGATATTGTAAGATATCTCAATGGGCAGAAGTAGTCCATCTTTAGATATTGTTAGAATTTTGATTTAATCAAAATTTTCTATTTTTTTTTTTTTTTTTTGAAGTTATTTTCTAGATAAATTGTCATATTTTTTTCAGTCTTTTGCCTGTTTTTATGAAAATACAAAGTTATTATTAAAGCTGTTAAATGATTATAAAATCATTTCATTCCAAAACATGGAATACCCCAACATTTGGCATTTCTATTGTAATGCTGTATGCTCATAAAATTGACTGTTAGATAAACTATGCACAAAGTAAGTTTGAAATTATATTTGTGTTTATTATAGACTGGGAGGCAGCAGCACAGACAATCTTGTTGAGTTCATGAGTGAAAATCTAAGATTAGTTAAATATTGATTTGCATATTAAAACACAATTGGTCTACCAAGTCCTATCTTGGAGGGAAAAACCTAAAAACTCAATTTTAGCAACTGTCTTGTATGTTTACCACTGTGCTTTCCTGTACCCAAAGTATGAAAACATGAGGATTGGGAGCAGGAAAATATAATATTAAACTTATGAGTCAACCACTAAAATTGATGATTTTAGATGTTTTCCACCAAGATATGACTTGGCAGACCGATTGCATTTTAATATGGAAATTGAGATTTAATTAATTCTAGATTTTCATCCGTGAACTGGATGAGGTGATCATCTGTGCTGCCGTCTCCTAGTCTATTAGTAGAAAAAAGATTTTTTTTTTTTTCAAAAGGAGTTTTGCTTTTTCCTTTCCTTTCAAGGGTCAACTACAAGTAGACAATATTACTGTTGAATACATTCTGTAACAAAAAGCTGTTATTAAATAATTTCAAATAGTAGTTGGCCCCATCAGGGGTCGAGAGGTTCTGACCTGCTCTTAACTGGTATATGGCAGGTGCTGGATTCGAACCCAATCACGGCCATTGGCCTTGGAGTTTTCGTGGTTTTCTTTGAATCTTGCATAAATACGGGTTAGGATTCCTTAGAAAGACCCCCACAAAGGGCACTCCCTCCCTGGGCCTATATCCTTCGAATAGATAATCAGCCGACATAAAATAAACCAATCAAATAATAATTATCTTTCTTAATTGGTATTTGGTAGGTATTAACGTATATTGCATATACCGTATTTTCCGGGAATAACGCCGCACCGAGTTTAACGCCGCACTTGGTTAAAAATAAAAAAAACTAGTTTAACGCCGCACCGGGTGTAACGCCGCACCGGGTATATTCCCATATTCATTATTAGAGCAATGAAATAAAATTATTAACTGATATAAAGTAAAACATTTTTATCTTAAATAAATAACTTATCTTTCTTTGTTGTACAGTTATTTCAATGAAACCGGAACCTCATCCATTCGCTGCGCCACGATTCCCGTTAACTTTTGCTAAATTGATAACATTCAGTTTAAATTTTGCAGGGTAACTGCGGCGCTTACAACTCACATCTGAAGACATATTTAAGATAAAACTTACCGTAAAATACCGTTAATCCGCCGCCCAAACGTGACGAAAAATCGTAAAATAATTAGAGGGGGGCGCTTACACGGGATTTTTCCGCGATCGTTTCACACATTTTGCAGGGATGGGTCATGATAAATTGAATGAACCGTGAATCTTTGGATGAATCATGAATTTTGATACTTGAAATAATTTGCGGGATTTTCTGTTTTGTTTTAAACGTAAATTCTGTCGAAAAAACGCAGAAAAAAGAAGAAATTTGTCAAAAAAGCATGAAATCAATTAAAAAATCTCGGAAAAACGTACAT
The DNA here is from genome assembly GCA_964019185.1 of Maratus speculifer. NCBI lineage: Eukaryota > Metazoa > Arthropoda > Arachnida > Araneae > Salticidae > Maratus > Maratus speculifer. Next base: position 28,008,292 of record CAXHSM010001376.1, on the reverse strand, counting down.
TTCAAAAGATTCATGATTTATTCATTTCATCATGATTCATTCCTTTCTCAACCGTCTTTTAACATAATTTGTACTTTTTTAGAGATTCTTTGACGTAATTCGCGTTTTTACTGCAATCTTTCGTCGAAATGTGGTTTTTTTGTTTATACTTCGGCGAAATTCATTATTCATTCGGCGAAAAACGCACATTTCATCAAAGATTCGTGATTCATTCATTTCATCATGATTCATACCATTCTCAATCTCCTTTGAGAGCGCTTTCTCGGGATTTTTCGAAATTTTAAAATTTTTTGTAAAGTGGGGAGGGGCGGATTAACGGGATTTTACGGTATATCAGTAAATTAAAATCAATTTTAAGCATAAGATTCCTTAACCTTAAAAATACAGTTCCACGCGCATGTGTATAATTACAGCGAAAGCAACGAAAGTTTAGATTTGCCGATCTGTTTTCAAAAATTTTAAATTAATTAGTCCTATTTACAAGCCGCACCTAGTTATTGGCCGCATTTTTGTTTACAAAACAAAAAAATCTAGTTTAACGCCGCGGCGTTATTCCCGGAAAATACGGTAATAAGATATTTTTTACTGATTTCTCTTCAATGAAACCAGAGTTGGCACAGTTTGAACCAACTAGTTTTAAGCATAGTTTAAACCATTTCTCAAAAAACCAATTGATGTTTTTAGAAAAAATCTAATGACATTTTCTCTTTTTTCTTTATAATTTACGTGTTCCAAATTATTGGATACATAAATAATTTCTACTTTAAACACTTAATTTCAGCAATAAGCATTAGATATAGTAGATTTAGGTCATTTTTTTATGTATAGGATTAAAATCAGTATGCATTAGTGAACATATCTATTGCTCTAAAGAAAAAGCTTCAAACATGTGAATTTATCAAAAATAAAATAGATAAAAAATATTCAATATGTAGTATAAAATAATTTAATTTTTTTAAAAGTGCAGATTATTTATGCAATTAATAACATAACATGATGATCTTTAAGATTTTGCTCAAGCTATTACAGCTATTACATTTCTTGATTGGGGAGATTATCTTGAAAAATTAAAATCAAAATATAAAGTCGAATAAGAGAGCATTCAAAGATTGGGTGCTAGTTGTAGTATTTTAATAATAATAATCTTTTTTTTATGTCTGCTGAATTTAATGACCAAAAATGTTGACTTCAAATTAGCACTCGAAAACAAAATTCCAGGAAGTATTTGAAATTTATTATTCAAATAACTGTGGAAAATAATATTATATTGACCAAACTATACGCAAATGTTTATTATTAGTAATCAAAAGATTTGTTTATAAAGATTTCAGATAGGGATGCACTGAATATTCAGTATCTATTCGGTATTCGGCCATGTTACCGAATATCAAAGTATTCGGCTGAATCCAATATTTAATAAAGCCTTTTAAAAAACTTTTCACAATTTCTACTTTTATCTGTCAATTTATTAACATATTTAAAATAATTAGAAATAAAATTGCTTTGCTTTATAGAGATTACCCAATTATAAAAGACTAAATAATATTATTATTAGAAGTAATATCACTCTTTCATAATGTATTTACTATTCATTTCTATTTGACTGGGTGATTTTCAGGTTTCCAATATAACATTTGCTGTTGTTGTGACTAATAAATCTAAAATACATTTGTAAATCAGCTTGTGTAAAATAGGTAAATAAAAAATGTCACTGCTTCTTGGACTTTTATAAGGAAGTTTTCTGTTAAATGTAAACGAAAGTATTTGTAAATATGACATTTTAAAGATTTGTTTAAATATGACTTAACGAGCTACTTCAGTCACCTGGAAAGATTCACTCATTAATGCTAATCTTATGAAGAATATTTTTTAAGGTATCTCGTGTTCATTTTAATTTTTTTGCATTGGCTAGCTGAGAATGATCTCTACATCTGCCTTTCTTTACTTTTTTGAATGTGTTTGCAGATTTTTTTTCAAGAGGATGCTTTTACCTTAAAACCGGTTCTTAAAATCAAGAGTGTGTGAAGGGAAAACTGTGCCCAGGGCAATTTGGCACCGCCCAACTCCCAACTTTTTCTAGTGACAGGCCAAAAATGACGTTGGTAGCATAAATTTGGTGCCCCCTAAATTTTTGCGTCCAGGATGGCTGCCCCCTTTACACGGCTCTGCTGAAAATGAAAGTGTCTTAATTAAAAATATCTGTAAACAAGATGAAAAAGTAAAAATGCCCTTTCTACAGATTAATCTCAGCTAGTCACTGCAAAAATAATAGTTTAAAAATACTGAAATACAAATGAGATATCTGTAAAAAAAAAAAAAAAAAAAAAAAAAATCCACTGGATTAGCATTTGCGTTCAGTTGACTGAAGTAACCTTCTAATTTCCCCTTCCCCCCCCCCCCCCCCCCCACTGAATAATTTTTTTGCACATGATAATTTAATATAATAATAATATTTCCTTAGTATTTTAATATTCACATGTAAATATATTTTTCAATAGAAAAGTGTTTGGTATTAATATTATCTGGCCTTTTGTGATATAATTTTTCATAATCAGGGATACATCAAGTTAATGTATTTTAACAGAATTTTTATGCATGTGCTCCACCAATGGCTGAGAAGTTCTGTTTTCGAAACTGGTTGTCTGGAGGGTGTTATATTCTAACCCAATCATTTGAAGTTTTTGTGGTTTCGAGCCTTGGATTTCCTTGCATTAAATATGGGCAGGGCTGGGAAATTACATCATTTTACTCGCCACTGGCGAGTGAATTTTCTGTCAGGGCGAGTTAAGTTTTAAGTTATCTTTCAAAACTTTTTACTGTGAAGATGCCAAAAGCTTTATTTATTTATTTTACTAGTTTCCTATATTTTGAAAGTTTCAAATTTCTGTAATTTAAGCATGATAGTAAGTTCTATTTTATAATAATATTTTCTCTCTTGAATATATTTCTTACTCTTATTGAACAAAAATATGAAAATGCATTTTAGAACAGCAATTAACTGTTTTTGCAGTTGTTTAAAATTTGTCTTAACGATTTTCAACAGTATGTTGTGTTTTCCTGGCTGGTAAAATAAATCCTTGGCTGGTGAAATTTCTCAAAAATTTCCCACCCTTGAATATGGGTTAGGTTCCCTTAGAAAGGCCCCCGTGGAGGGCATTCCCCCCTTAGATTCTATATCCCTCGTGTTGATAATTATGAACACAATTTATGACAGCCAATTATAATTGGCTGTCATAAACACACACATGTATATATATTCACATATACATATATATTTAATACTGGTGCCTGGTTAACCAAAAAATTAAATTGAGTAATATAAACCTTGTTGATTTTTTATCCAATTGTTCAAATATTTTTGGTACTTTTATGTTGACTGGACACAGTAACTGGAATCCTATGAAATTTTTCTTAACAAAGACAAATTCTTCACATTTTTAAATAATTCGTTAGGATTTAAATTGTTTAATTTGAAAATAAAACAAACTCACAGGATAGATAAACATTAGCAATTCGAAATAAAAAAATATAGGATTAAAAAATGAATTTGGGTTTTCATTACAAATTTTTTCTCAAAACTTTTTTTTCTTTTTAAATAAAGCATTTACAGGAAAAATAAAATCACACCAACTCCTGATGCGGAATCATAAAGTAAAATGTACAATTTTAAGTACAATTTTTATATTTTACTGGGATTACCTTTCTTTTTGCTGGTTAAAAATATATAAAATCCCATTCACTATATTAATACATTGTAGCAATGATATGGTAAAGCAAGTTCTCAGTGTGTGTCAGTAGTCTAGGCATCAATCAAATTGTAATATTGTCTTAAGTTATTTAGGTTTAAAATGCTACCAGTCACTATAATGATTATATTTATAATGCTAGTCATCAATTAAAATATAAACTCAGGGTAGACATTACACATTTTGATTTGAATAATGACATAATGTACAATTTAAAACAATGTGGAAATCAACCGGCACATGTCTAATCAGAATTCTGCTACCTTCTAGCAGCTTAATATGTATACATTGACAACCTGGGCAAAGTATTTCATTCATCTCTTTATCTTAGAAATGACAAATTACTATGTTTTTAAATAAATCATAGTTAGTTAAGTACTTTTCTTTATTTCAAGAGTATGACTACATTGCCCATTCTCCCCCCCCCCCTCCCACTTAAAAAAGATGTTGCAAAATGGAATTCAATAATATTCAGAATAGCACATTTACAATAAAAATTTAGGAAACTGGCTGCAGTTGAAAAACACTACATTCATTACTGCACAATAATTTTAAGCGATACTATAAAGTCCATGTTGCAATTGATTATTGTAATAATTTAGGAGCATTCATTTTCAGAGCAATTTTAATTTTATTTACAAAAAATTCCATACGGTGCAGGCAACAAATAAAATGAGCAGAATACTGAAATAAAGATATATATATATATATGTACATATAAGTATACTTTTTATGTCAAAAGTAGCTGTATTTTACGAAATGTAATGCCGATTAAATGATCTTTAATTCAATTCTGAATCATTAGAATTCATAATCGTCATTATTAAAAGAATTATTTTATTATTTGAAACAATAATAATAATTAATAGTTGATTAATTATGCTGTTTATCTTAGATAAAAAATTATTTGTAAGGCATTTAATAAGACAAAGTGACGAAAAAAGTTAATTATTTTTCAAATAAAATATTTGTTATTAACATGACAAACTGGCCGAGCCAGCGGCTTGGTTGGTAGCGTCAGCTCCTCCCACACCGCTGGACCCTGGTTCGAGTCCAGCTAGCGGCATGGGTGTCTTGTGTTGTCCCTGTGATAATAAATGTACCGGATATTCTGTAATAAAGTGTTCTATATATGGTTTCTTGTGATCATTGGAGGTTATGCCGGCGAATAGCTGTAGCGCCTACCTCAAAGCAAATAAATGTAAATGTAAATGACAAACTGCTATTTGTTTTGTTTACATTTGTAAATATGAGCACGCGCTTGCGCAGTAAAACCGCCTCCGCTACAGAACGAACCGCACTGACTTTTTGGTTTACGAATACAGTTTTGAAACGCACGGAGTGCACGGAGGGACTTTACGAACGGCTAGTTTGAAAACTAACTGCACGAGTTGAACGAGTTCCGACTTTACGAATGCAACCTAAGTCTTACTACATTCACTGAAGTAAGTTAATAATAACACCGTTTCTTTAGTTTATCTTCAACTAAAATTATACAATTTGTATTATGATAATGTAAAATTTAGTTTGATAATACACAAAATTTCATGTGTTGCAACTTTCATTTCGCAAACAGTTAGTCATTAAAAAGCATCAAATCTTTTATTTCTAGCAGATAATTTTATTTCTTTATTTATTTTTAATTAGTTCAATGAAAACCCAAATTTAAATTTGAAAATAGCAAACTGGTTTGATTTCTTAAAAAATATTTAAATTTAAAACATAGTATTGATCAAAGACTGAATTCGGTTGTATTTTGTTCTAGAGAATATAAAGATTTTTTATATAATTGTTAGCATACTGAAGTTCTTATACAGATTTTATCAAAATTTACATAAAATAATAAAATAAGTTAAGAAGCTACAAATCTGAAATTTTAATATTTTCGTAATATTAGATCGATTGCCAATAAATGCAGTTGATGTGCAGATTAAAAATAAATAAATAAATAGAAAAGTGTTTTATTGTTTTCTATTTAGAAAATGGCACTTGTCTATTCTCATGCTAGAAAAATATGCTGTACCAACAATGTTTATTATTTACAACATTTTATTTTCTTTGGAATTGCACATTTAATCTTATATTATTGCCATATTGAATTCAGCCACCGAAGTATTTAATATGTGACACAAATTATTTGACATGATCTAGCCTTCTGGGTTGTTTTGTTTTCAATTGGAACAAAAATGTGAAATTTAAGTGTTATAATCTGTCATGTGTATATGTTATATTTATTTCATTGGATTCATTAAGTAAAATTTCCCATAGAAAAAATGTTACATTCAAAGATATGTTAAACATAGGGAACTGAAAGCAGTAAATCAAAATGTTAAACTTACAAGTTATTCACTAAATTCAAGTTATTTTCGAACAAGATAGGACTTGGCAAACCATCTGCTTTTTAACATGCAAATAAAGTTTTAACTAATTCTCGACTGTCTGGCATGAACTCGATGAAGTGATAATTTGTGTTACTGCTTCCAGTATGGCAACCTTAATGTCAAATATTTTGAGACTCCTGAACTTTGCTAAGTTCGGGACCAATTATTCACAATTTTAAAGTCTGTCATTTCATATAGTAATTTTAACACTGTATGAAAAAGAAATAAGTTAAAATTTTAATTTCTTCATTACTTCTCTGAATTCATTTCAAAAAGGACATAAGTCACAGATTCAAAATATTTTTATGAATCTGTAACAAAAAATTTCTACTCACAAATGCTACATTTTTTTTTTTTTTTTTTTTTTTTTGAGATATTTTGACTTAATATGTTGCTTATCAGTTAATTATTTTATGGTATTTAAAACAGAAAAAAGTAAAACAAAACAAAAAACTGTACTTGCATATGATCCAACCCAGGTCAGACACAATTCTGCCAATAATACTCATACATTTTATTTTTTATTTTGTAAATAAGTTTGAGTATTGCATTTCTATAAGTTTCCAATTGGATTCTATGCACTTAGTGAATGTGCATTAAGGTATAGTTTTACAATTACTGTTACATTGTTTACCATTTCTGCAATTATTTGTTATTTTTTCTTTTTTATATTATTTACTATTTATTACTTTTACTAAATTAATGTTGTTTACCGTTTTTAAGAATTATTTAAACACTTGTGTCATACAGTAGACTTCCTAAAATCTGCACATTTTTTACAGTGTAAACAATAAAACACTCATATCAGATATAAGGATAAAATGTGACTATTTAGTTTTATAACAATTCCATGGTATATTATAATTTGTAATTTTTGTTAATATTGCAGAATTTATGTTTTTTTCATGAAGGAAGAATAAATTTACTCCTGAAAAAATTCAAGATATTGCTGATATCATTGGTAATCACAATCTTTTTACCAAATATTTATGTATTAATCAAGCTTTTTTGGTTATTATGACTAGCTTAAACAGAAATAAAACTTTTTCATTGAATGAATTTGATGTGAATTAATACTGTACCTTTATGAGACAAGTTTTATAGAATAATTTAGGAAATATGCATTTCATTTTTATATTGAATATTTAATCATACATTACTGATTATTAACTTGACCTTTATTTTTAATATTTTAAAAAGTATCTAAATTTTTATTATTTTAATATTTTATTATGTTGTAAGCATTCATTATAGGTGTGAATGCATTATTAATTACATTCAAATCACTGTTTAAAAAATGTAAACAATGCAATGACCAGAAATCCACAAAATTCTAAAATCTGCAAAACCTCTGGTCCCGAGCTGTGCGGATTTGAGAGTGTCTACTGTATTGTTGTTTTGAGTTTGAGTGCTATGATAAAGTAGACTGTCAACTGTGAGCAATTTTTAACAATCAATCTCAGGCAAAAACATGTTTTGTACTTATGTTGCTTCTGATAGTAATGACTTGATGAAAACGTCTTTTGTAAGATGTCATTGCATAAATCATTAATGCATGCATCTGAAGAGGCTTTTTTAGTCACACAAAAGCACTACTTTGCTAATATTAATTCTATTGCCATTTCTATATATTTTTATGTGATTTTTTTTTTTTTTTTTTTTTTTTTTTTGCATTGGATATATGAGGTTGATATTTGCAAGTGCTGCTTTTTAGTTTTTTTTGTTATGTTTTTTATTTTATTTTCATATACTCTAATTTTTTTAACCAATTTTGAAAGTCAAAATATCCTCTCACTGGAACCTGCAGCCAAACTGTAATAAAAAAGTTAAAAATGACCTTTGTACCGCTATCCAATGGAAGAAAATACCTTTTAATAATATTTAAATGCAAATGAGGTATTTTTTTTAAATATCTCCTACAGGATTAATATTAGAAAGGTGATGGTATATATGTGAGTGAAATAGACATTATAAGAGGGCAATAAATTTCTTTAATTATACTTCATAATAATGCTTCCAGCTTACTTTATTTAAACATTCCAGTTATTGAGTTAGCCTCGTCTTAAATAGATACAAGACAACATGCCATTTTCTTATTTGTTTTGATAGGCTTGTGTTTACATATTTTATCATTATTTTTTAGATAATTTTATAAAGAATTTAAGAGAAATTATTGAATTTTTAATTAATCTTACCTGTTTGTTGTCAAAATATTTTAATTGGATCATTCAAACACAAAGAGTTATATCTGTTATTGCAATGCCTACTTGTTATTTGCTAATGTTATAAGATTGGCAAAGAAAAATGTTTTCAAGATGCAAAATATTTTGCCTATCATTGGTGCCCAGATAACATAAAAGTACAGTTGACTCCCTTAAATCCACACAGCTTGGGATTTTATGTTTTGCAGATTTTAGAATTTTGCGAATTTCTGGTCATGGGTTTGTTTGGATTTTTTAAACAATAATTTGAATACAATTAATAATACAATCAAAATTCTAAGGAACGCTTACAATGTAGTCAAATATTAAAACTCCGTAATTTCTGGCATATAACTGGCAGATCAAGCAATTGTTTTTTGACCCAGAAAATTTTTAAAAGAAATGTAACTTTTTGATTGCTATAAATATTTGCCTTCAATCACTAAATAAGATTTCTGTGTCACAAATGAATTGTTTGATTCATGTATTATATGCCCGAAATTTTGGTAATTAAGTAAGGTAATAAACTAAAATAATAAAAATTTAGATAATTTAAAATGATTAAAAAAATTAAAGCAAAGGTGAAATAATCAATAACGCATAGTTTAAAATGTATTCATTATAAAGAAGAGATGCATTTTTCATTAATTATTTAATTAAAATTGCCTCAAAAAGGTGCACTACTAATTCACACCAAAACTAAAAAAATAATAATAATAATAAATAAGGAAGGTTTATTTCAGGTTTAGTCTGGTTTAATAATCAAAAAAGCTTGATTGATCTAAATACATTTGAAAAAAAAAAAAAAAAAAAAATGTGAGTACCAGTGATATTAGCAATATCTTGAATTTTATCAGAAATAAATTTGTTCTTCCTTAATGATAAAGCACGAATTCAGTAATATCAATGAAAAATATAAGTTAAAAATTCTATAGAATTGATGTAAAAATAAAAAAGTCATATTTTGTCCCTATATCTTAGCTGTAAGTTTCATTGTTTACATCTGTAAATTATGTGCAGATTTTAGAGAGTTGCATATTTGAGAGAGTCTACTGTACTCATCTTTTTTCACTATGTGGATTAAAACTTTCATAAGACAGCCCAATCATTGCAAAATTTTAATGTGTTTAAAACGTATTTTATTTTTTAAATACAGTCAAAGATTGATAATCCGCAATTTTCTATAATTCACATTACTTTATGAATGTAAATAATGAAATAAACAGTTAAGAAAATTTACAAATTCGTTATCAAAAAATGATTTTTTATAACAAATATAAAAAAATTGAAAAAAAATCATAATAAAACATTTATTTTTTCTCTATATAACTCTTTTTTTTATTAACAGTGAAAAAGAGATTACAGCATTACGAAATATATGTAATTATTTTTATTTAAATGCACTTATGTATAAATTTCTTAGTAAAATAACTTTAAAAAAGCATTTTTTCAGATGGAATATTAAATTAACTATAAGATTTCATATTTATCTTTTCGAATTATACTGATTAAAGGATAAAAGGCTGTCTAGGAATAATAAAATGATGTAGAATCCATAATACTCTATAATCCACAATATTCCATAATCCACACAATGTTTGGCTGCAGCGTGTGAAGATTATAGAACTTCGACTGTAGTTGTCATAGTGTTTATAGTTTTTTTTCTTACAGGGAGACTAAAAAACTATCTGCACTAGTGAATTCAGACACTTTTCTCCAGGAGGGATTTCTATGGCCCTTGTGGGGGATCTTATAATGTTCCATGAGGGTCAGGATTTGCACCTTTCAAACATTGAAAACACAAAATCTCAAATTTTCCATGGGAGGGATATTTCACTGCTTTTTTTGGGGGGGGGGGATATGGAATGTCCCCCTCTGGACTCCCCCCTTAAATAAACAGTGAATTTTTGCTCAAAATACAATTATTATTTCAGTTGGCATTTATATTTATTTGAAAATATGAATATTCTAGATAATTTCATTCAATATCTTTTATTTAATTTTAATTTATATTTAAAAATGCATGTTTATCTGATTTATTTATTTATTTTTCTTAAAGGTTCAAAATGTATAATGTCATAAATCATTTTATTTCAACACCAAAGTTTTATTTCTAGGTCACACATGTAAAAGTAAAAGTTTTTATGAGTGAGAAATGCCTGTGACAGTAATAATTAATTTACCATCTGAAAATAATGCAAACTAATGAAGTAGATTCCCTCAAATCCACACAGCTTGAAATAACAGGTTCTGCAGCTCTTAGAATTTTGCAGATTTCTGGTCAATGTTTTGTTTACAATTTTATAAATATAATTTGAATGCAATCAAAATTATTTTAAATGCCTGCAGCTTACTACAAGCATTCAATATAATTTTGATTAAATAAAATATTTAAATAATTAACAAACTAAAGTTATAAAAATTTAGGTAATTTTAAAACTGGTTAATTTATTAAAAGTAACGGTCAAGTAAATATCTAAGAGTGTCTAGTTAAATAATCATCAATAAGATCAAATAAATTTTTCTTGTACTATTTAATAAAACTTTACTTATAAGGGTACACTATAAACTCGCATAAAATCAAAAGTTTCCATCAAAACACTAACTATAGGTCCTTCATTAACTGCTGATACTTTTTTGAAAGTCCTTGTTTATAGGAAGGTTATATTAGCTTTAGAATGAGTAATACTTGTATTTAGTATGTGTTATTTCACTCATTCGAACTGCTGATGAGTACAGGATATCTCTGTGTTTTCATTATTCTTGTCGAAATGATATAATTTCGGGAGATCACTTTTTTTTTTTGTCTTAACACCTAATCTAGTATTTTTCCATCATATAATAAATTTTGAATAAAGAAAAATTTGATATAAAAAATTTTCTTTCTTTCAATTGCATAAAAAATATCGATTTGTAATGTAATCCAAAGTGATTTCTTTATGCTAATTCTTTGATGGCAGTTATTTCATGAATCATTCTTGAAAAATTCTGCAAGATGATTTGATGCTTAAAGAATATTTATAAATTTCTGTTCTTGCATAAAATGTATTTTTTCTAAAAACTTTCATCAAAACACAAATTGTAGGTGTTTTTTTATTGATCTCTTATTGAAAGATGTATTTTATCAAACTGTTTTACTTAAACATCATACGTAGTATAGGGTAAGTATTGCAATCGTTTTGAAAATCCAAAAAAAAAAAAAAAAAAAAAAAAAAAAATCGACGGATTTACACGTTTTAGATACTGGACATTCTAAAAAACATATTTTTAGAGTAAAAAATTGCCGTCCGTCTGTATGTGTGTCTGTCTGTCTATAACCACTCTATCTCCCGAACAAATTAAGATAGAGACTTCAAACTTTGAATGTATTTAGTATGTAAGAATGGGATGAAGCCTATTTGATATCAATATCCTCGATGATCCGGAACTACTTTTTTCGGACTCTCGACAAATTTCTTCTGATGAATGGTATATAACAAATTCCAAAATGTTTTATTTTAAAGATTAGATGTAAAAGACAGTAAAATAACACAAATTTTGCATAAAAAACGAAGTTGATCGTATCATTAGTTGCCGAGATATGTGTAATCCTGTTTTCCACATTTTTCGGTTTTTCATGACACTGTATTTCATTCAAATTTGAAATAAAAGATATATTTTAATTGGAAATGAAACAATTAATCTAACGTAATAAATTGTTAGTTAATATGATTATTATTTTTGGAGTTATAAGAATGTTTGTTTTATGCAATCCGGTACTACTTGAGTATTTTGGCGTTTTATATAATTTGTCGAAATTTGCTCATCAGCAATTCATTAATAGAGCATTACTAAGTATATTAAAACTTTTTAAATATGCGTTTAAATTTTATTTTGTAATTGTGATGCATTTTATTAATAGTTTACATGCGTTTTATTTTCATATTTCATATTATGCATATAAATGATGGGTAAGTATTACGGTGCCCCCCCCCCCCCCCCCCAACGACTAGTTTTTTCTTTTGACGTGACAACGTCTTGTAAATTGGTTTGCCGGGAGACACTTCAAGAAACTGCGTTACGTTACGTTACGCTCCGCTCACGATACGCGCTCACTTTTCTCTTAACTTTTTCCGGTCACTTGTGGGACCATTTTCTGAACGTGAATGTGAATTCGCTGCAAGGAAGGGGCGGTGCTTAATAGGAATTTTAGATAGTATCAAACTAAGACGAAATACGTTATGTATTAGTTATTAGTATAAAGTACAAAGAAAATAAGTGTAGTTTATTTCGTAATTCGGTGGTATATTATGGAAAACTAATGATATGTGATTAGTGAAAGCCATTTTACTTTAGTTATATTCTGCTCATTGAAAAATTCTTTAATATGCTGTTTACAAAATTCAACATTTGACATCAATAAACATGAAGTAAAATGTGTTTAACAAACACAGTGTATTGCAAGTTATTGTATGTATATTTGTATATAAATACGTATGTATGTGTAAAGGTAAAAATAAAATTTTGTTAATATGAAATTCAGTGCGAGATTCTTTGTATAAATTAATGTTTTAAATATAATTCTTTGTATAAATAAATGTTTTAAATTGTTACTATTATTTCATCCTTCTTCCTACTATACGAATGAATATTCACATTAAAATTATTTTACAACTCAAAGTCGTTGTCACGTAAAACTTTCGCCCGTATACCGACTTTACAGGCAACCAATTTTTTTTTAAAAAAATTTAATGAAAATTTCAACATAACAAATAAACAACAACAAAAAAAATCTACTTGAAATGAGTTAAGCTATGATTTTTTTTTCAAAAACAATGCTTCTTAAACAAAGATTTTTTTTTCGACATTTGCAAAGGGTTTTTTCTTTTATTTTACTGCCTCACTTACAGACCCAGAAAAAATCAAAAGCATTATTCTGTGAGTCTTAGCTTAATAAATAATGAAATATTGGATAGAATAATGTTTTCCAATATTTAAATCAACAGTTGTTAAAAAAGAAACTATCATGACTGAATTAATGTGAGCTGGAGCAATCTGGTTGTACGAAAAATCCAGATACTAGAGATGGTGGGAGGAAACTATTTTTTTAATTAAATATAATTCATAAATTATAAAAATGCTTATATAGTCAAAGCTCTATAATCCGCACACCCATAATCCACAATTTTGTATAATTCGCGTTACTTTACGAATGTAAATAATGAAATAAACAAATTACAAATTAGTGATTCAAAAACGGTTTTTTAAAACAAATAATAAATGAAAAAAATCATAATAAACTTTTTTTAAAATATAACTATTTTATTTTATTAATAGTAAAAAAGAAACTGTATTACAGAACCTATGACAGGCGGATCGAAACACCAACAGCTCCCTATGGAGATTTACTGCGCATGCTCATTTAGTGCTAAAGTGGTAATCAGAATTGGCAGTACAGCTTTTAAAAGAATTGCCAATTACACAGGCGAATCCAATGTCGATTTATACAATATTTTTTAGCAAATTTTTCCATTTATACAGTATTTTTAGCTCGAGATTTTTCGATTAATTCAAAATCGGGATAGCGCATGCACGGTGATAGTGTTCGTAGGGAGCTATTGCTGTTTGGATCCACTAGTGAACCTATGTAATTACAGTAGACTCCTTTAAATCCGCACTCCTAAAATCCACAACTCTCTAAAATCCGCACATATTTTACGGATGTAAACAATGAAATATTCAATTCAGATATTGGGACTAAATTTGACTTTTTTAGTTTTATATTAATTCCATATATTTTTTAATTTGTAATTTTTGTTAAGATTATTGAATTCATGCTTTTTCACAAAGAAAGAACAATTTATTTCAGAAAAAATAAAGATATTGCTGATAGCATTGGTAATCACAATCTCACAAAACATATTTAAGTATTAATCAAGCTTTTTTAGTTATTAAGTCTGGCTAAACCTGGAATAAAGCTTCATTATTTTATGAAGTTACTTAAGGATTACTTGAGGATAAAATAAGTGAACTTACTGATTTTATCCTCATGTGAATTAGTAATGTACCTTTATGAGGCAAGTTTCATTGAATAATTTAGGAAAAACACATTTCATTTTTATAATGAATATTTTATTGTACATTATTGATTATTAACCTGATCTTTGCTTTTAATATTTTAATCATTTCAAAAATTATCTAAATTTCTATTATTTTAATTTATGACTTATTTTAATATTTTAGTATATTGTAAGCATTCATTATTCTTTTGATTTCATTATTAATTACATTCAAATCACTGTTTAAAATATGTAAATAAAGCAATGACCAGAAATCCGCAAAATTCTAAAATCCAAAAACCTCTGGTCCCAAGCTGTGCGGATTTGAGGGAGTCTACTGTATTTTTATTTAAATGCACATAATCTTTTTGATAAAATAACTTAAAAAAGGCATTTTTTGAGATAGCCTATTAAATTAATTTTTAGATTTCATATTTATTTTTCATATTATACTGATTATATAATTAAAACATCATCTAAGAATAATAAAATGAGGCATAATCCATAAAGCTCTATAATCTGCAATAATCCATAATCCACACAACCTTTGGCCCCCAACTTGTACAGATTATAGAACTTTGACTGTATTAAATTCTCGTTACATTTGCTCATTGTTCTTGTATTTACAGTTTGAAATATTTAAATTTATTTTATGAAACATTACATTATATTTGTCTATATTGCTTTTTACTCGATTTTCGGCCATGTCAGACAGGACGTCATTAATATGACTTGAGAAAAAAGAAAGATAAATTACTATGCTGTTCAATAAATAAAAATGTAACTTTATAAGAACAAACTCAAAATATGTAGTTATATGTATAAATATGTAAAGTAAAATATAATACCTGTATAATATAATACCCTAAGTCATGTGACTGTCATCAGCAGTTACAGGCTAGACGCTTTGCTTTTGTTATGCCAGGTGGCTATTCAGATGCTTAGCGCAATTGATAAATTTTCAAATACAGCTGCATCGACGTCATTTCTTCTATATTATAATAGTGCAATTTATGTATCTATGATAAACAATAAGGCTTTTTATAAGCAAACATAACGTGCCATTTTCAATCAAAAATATTTTTTCGAATAAAACTACATAAAATTTGCTATGATCACAAAGAATTCTTAGTAGCTATCTAAATTTTTAGGCCAGTCAAATTGTCAGAAAAAAGGGCCGATAGATGCAAAAATTCTGCTAGAAGATTTTATGTTTCCAAAATGTTTATGGGGATGCTAGTAACAAGAATTAATGGTTTTCCAGCAAAATATCTTGAGGCTAAACTTTGTGAAGCCAAAAAAACCACAAAATTTTCGTACTTTTTTTAGTTTTTTGCTTATAACTCAAAACTTATAAACTTTTTGCGTACCATACTCAATTACAAAAAGAAAGTACATTAAATTCTCTACAAATTTCACATTAAAACTTTTTTGTATAGCCAATATTAAGCGCTTTCTGAAAGTGACTCTTTTTTTCAAATTTTGTGAAAATTTTTCAAAAGCGAAAATTTGACACAATTTTTTATTATTTTATCCTTTTTAATGTAACTTATTTAAATTACAGGTATTTGCATGATAACAATTACAATGAATTACAACGGTAACATTGTAAAAAAATTAAGAACATTATAACTTTTTTGTATTTAGAGCTTTAGTAAAGAACATTAATATTAGC
This sequence comes from Maratus speculifer, assembly GCA_964019185.1. Lineage (NCBI taxonomy): Eukaryota > Metazoa > Arthropoda > Arachnida > Araneae > Salticidae > Maratus > Maratus speculifer. Next base: position 27,992,251 of record CAXHSM010001376.1, on the reverse strand, counting down.
TACTTAAGTGAAGGTACGTAAAAAATGTTTTCGGTATTTTGCCTGTAACTGGAAAATGTAAACTTTTTGCGTAATATACTTAATTACAAAAAGAAAGAACATTAAATTCTCTATAATTTTGTTATAAAAGTGTTTTTCTAAGTGCATTACTAAGCGCGCTATGGTTTTTTGAAAATGTCACTCTTTTTTAACTTTACAGAAAGTGACCTATTTTCCGCCTCCCATCCCCAAAACTTTTCATCACTAACAATGAAAATTAAATAGACCTGTTGATTGATGAAAAATGAATTTTTTAAGAAAGGCAGGCAAAAGTTGCACAAATTCTAAAAACCTTATAAGAAAACAATTACAAACGGAGTGCTGGAGATAAAAAAAAAAAGAGAATGCAGATAGAAGATTGTGGTCAGTGACGTTCCCGAGCCGCTTTCGTTCAGATGCAAGTGTTCTTTTTTAAATACATACTCTTCTAATATGCTGCTATTAAGTTTATTGCATCTCTTCACGTACAGTAATGAAAAATGAGTGAGCTCTATCCAAAATTGTGTTTCATTTGCCAAACGGCTGCAAATAGTGATACTCGCGTTCTGAGAAAGAAAGGACTTGCCAAGCTCTTTGAACATAGCGTTTAGTGTCAAAGTAATATTCATCAAAAGTAATATTCATCAGTTTTTTGAAAAATAGCAAGGAAGTTAGAAAACAGGATGATTGCCGAAAAACATATGCGAATGAGAGAATGATAGCAGCATATGTTCGTCGGGATGAAGATTCTACACATACTATAGTTTGTCTCTCAGATCGAGCTCTTCTTTCAAGCTTCAAGATAATTGCTTCTTATGTCACGAAGGTAAACCCGGTGACTTCAACGAAAAACAATAGAAAAAGCCCTACGCAAATAGAAATTTGATTCACAAAGTAATGAAATTAAAAACGAAAATTACATTTTTGAAAGCTGCTGAAAAACGTGGGGATGTAGGGTCCCAAAAAGTAATTGAGTGTATTCAGCACGAACCAGACTTTCAGATGCATGGTATTATAGTTTTCGTCGCGTAAAACTAGATCAATCTGTAACAAGTAGAGAAAAAAGAGGGCGTCGACCCGCATCGTCCGTTGACGAAGCCAATGACAAAAACAAGAGACACTTTATTTCATTACTTAAAACAAATTAAAAATTTCAAAACAAGAATTTCACAATAACAGAATTCAAGTTGAGCAGGCAAAGGAAGAAGCTGATGTCATGATAGTTACCTCAGCCATTTCAAGAGCCGAATCTTTTGAAAGCGTTTAATTGTCGGAGAAGATATTGACCTTCTCGTGATAATGACGAGCTTAGGCTATCAGCACAAAAATCAGTTTTCCTAAAAGCCAGGAAGAAGTAACATCGAAACCAAGTGATTTTCAACCATGTCGTTCAAATACAATTACAGCAATGTTCTTTTCACTCATGTAATCTGCAGATGCGATACAACATCCGCTCTTTTTGGGCAAAGAAAGTCAAAGTTTTGTAACACTTTGAAAAAACATGATCAGCTTAGAGAAATAGCCTGCGTATTCAATAAAATAGGTTCTACCTGTAAAGAAATCATCAAGGTTGAAAAAAATCCATATTGCACTATATTGGATGCATAGCTACCACACAGAATTTTAACACCTTAAGGCTCCGGTTATTTGTTAAATTTGCCACAAAAAAGCAAAGTTCATTTTGCAAGACTACCACCAACACATGAGACTGCGCAACATCGTTTTCTCCGATGTTATCATCAGGTACAAGCTAGGCTAGGAAACAACATCCCTCCTGAAGGATATGGGTGGGCTCACAGGTTCTCTTTCAGCCAGTTCAAATGTGCCAAGACCCGGCACTTGAATCCTTGCTCCATGTTGTGTCATGTAGCTGTAGAAAAGGGTTCAGCAAAGCATGTTCTTTTCATAAATTAAGACTCAAATGCTCGGCAATTTGTAAAAAAAAAAGTAATGGGATCAACTACGAAAATGTCGACGACATTATTTATCAAGAAGGAGGGGGTGTAAAAGTGTCACTGTAAGTATTTTTTACTTACATTCAGTTAAATACTTAATATTAATATTCTCCACTAATGCTCTAAATACAAAAAAGTTATACTGTTCTTAATTCTTATACAATATTACCGTTGTAATTTATCATGATGTTATCATGCAAATACCTGTAATTTAAATAACTTACATTAAAGAGGATAAAACAATGAAAAATTGTGTCAAATTTTCGTTTTTGCAATTTTCCCACAAAGTTAGATAAAAAGAGTCACATTCAGAAAGCTGTAGCGCGCTTAATTTTGGCTTTAGAAAAACAGTTTTAATATGAAATTTGTAGAGAATTTAATCTTCTTTTTTTTTGTAATTGAAAATGATACGCAAAAATTTTATAATTTTTGAGTTATAGGCAAAAAACTGAAAAAAGTCCGAAAATTTTGTGTTTTTTTGGCTCCACAAAATTTAGCATCGAGATATTCCGTTGGAAAACCATTAATTCTTGTTACTAGCATCCCCATAAACAGTTTAAAAAAATAACATCTTCTAGCAGAATTTTTGCATCTATTTATGACAATTTGACTGGCCTATCTATTAGCCGAGTAAAAATCTTTCCAACTTTTTAACTCAAAATTTAAATTTTTATTTCGGCGTGTTAAATTAAAATAATACTTTGATGTTAAAATTAAATATCATGATTTATTATCATTTAATATTTTTCATTTCTTTTCCTGAATTTTTTTTAAAGAAATATGTAAAAGTCATGAATTAAAAATGTTTCTGTTTTAAATGAAAGTTGTGTATTTCATATAAAATGAATGAATGAATTCTTAATTTCTCTATCAGAATTTTCTGATTTAACATAGGAATGAACAAGTAAATCAAATTATGATTTCATAAAATACTTAGCATTGCATTTAAAAGGATGACCAAATTCATTGCCAGAGGGAGGTAGCTAGTGTATAATATAAAAGTATATGTAAATATTCAGTGTCAACATTAAAGTTTAAAGAAGTTTTGGAAAAAAAATACATAACTCTAATGCTAAACAACATAAAAGACTACTTGTACAACTTGTAAGAAATAGAGATTAAATTGGTTTGGTTCCTCAAATTATAGACAGTCAAAAAGCAAAAACTTTGTTTGAATAATTTTTGTGAATATTCTGAAAAAGTAGGAAAAATTTAAAGGAAACAAAAGTAAATTTACAATTTTGTGATGCAATAAATTTTCATTTTTTTATAAGTAGGGATATGAGAAAACCGGATATACAAGTGTGTAATGTATTGCTTGCACACCTACACATTATGTATCTATGAAAAAATACTCAATTTCTGTTGTACTAAAGAGTACATAATGTATAATATGATAATTTGATGTATTGATTTTTGTATTGGTTAAAGAAATGAAACTTGTCATACGGATAACTGAATTCAGAATTAAAATTTACTACTATTTATTAAAAAATGCATTATTTTATTATTCTTCTCTTTGTTCTTAGATTGAAAGGTTGATAAAACTCTCTTACTGAAGTTCAATAGCACTTGCATGAAAATGGCTATAATCTCTTTATAATGATACTTTAAAGAAGATTCTGTTATCATCCGAAACATAACATTTTCACATGAGACAATGTCATCGATTACAGAAGAAAAATCTTCCTCTGGTGAACATTACTTTGTTCCTAAAAATGGCGGTGAAATAGAGCACTCCTCCCTTGATACAGGAGAAAAATCTGTTATTTGTGAAGTATGTTCCAAAACATTTTCTAGTAAGAGTAACCTAAGGAGTCATCTTACGACTCATTCTGGAGAGAAACCCTACGTTTGTGAAACTTGTTCCAAATCATTTTCTCAGAAGAGTACTCTAAAAAATCATCTCTTGACTCATACTGGAGAGAAACCCTATGTTTGTGAAACATGTTCAAAAACATTTTCTCAGAAGAGTACTCTAAGAAAACATCTCTTGACTCATACTGGAGAGAAACCCTATGTTTGTAAAATATGTTTCAAAAGATTTTCTGATAAGAGTACTCTAAGAAAACATCTCGTGACTCATACTGGAGAGAAACCCTATGTTTGTGAAACATGTTCCGCAGCATTTTATCAGAAGAGATATCTAAGAAGTCACCTCTTAACTCATACTGGACAGAAACATTATGTTTGTGAAACATGTTCCAAAGCATTTTCTCATAACAGCACTTTAAGAAAACATCTCTTGACTCATACTGGAGAGAAACCCTATTCTTGTGAAATATGTCCCAAAGCATTTTTAGATAAAAGTACTTTAAGAGACCATCTCTTGACTCATACTGGAGAGAAACCCTTTGTTTGTGAAATATGTACTAAAGAATTTTCTCGGAATTCTACTTTAAGAAGTCATCTCCTGACTCATACTGGAGAGAAACCCTTTGTTTGTGAAATATGTTCCAAAGGATTTACTCAGAACAGTCATCTAAGAAAGCATTTATTGTCCCATACCAAATATACACCTTTTGAAAATCTCACATTTTTACTGTCAAATTTGAATATGTAATCAATAAATTAGACTCTCTCAAATACGCATAACTTATTATCAGAGGTTTTCAAGGATTTCTGGTCATTGCTTTGTTTACATTTTCTAGACGGTAATTTGAATGTAATTAACCATGAAATAAAAACTATTATGAAGGCTTACAATATAATAAAACATTAAGATATGTAATAAACTAAAATAAGGAAAATTTTGATAATTTTTAACATGATTAAAATATTCAAAGCAAAGGTCAAGTTAAAAATCAATAATGTATGATTAAATATTTATTATAAAGATAAGATGCATTTTTCATATGAAATTCGTTTTATAAAGATAAGTTAGTAATCCACATAAAAATCATAAAATAAGAAAGTTTTATTTCAAGTTTAGCTAGACTTAATAACCAAAAAATTTTGGTTAATACATTAATTTATTTGGTAAAAAGATTGTAATACCAGTAATATCAGCAATATCTTATTTTTTCCAAAATAAATTTTCCTTCATGAAAACACATGAATTCAGTAATATTAATGAAAATTACAAATTAAAATATTTATGGAATTAATATAAAAATGAAAAAGTCAAAATTTGTCCCTACTTCAAAACTGAATGTTTCATTGTTTATATCTGTAAATTATGCGCGGATTTTAGGGAGTATACTGTATGTCTTTGCTTTTAGTATTATCAGATATCTTTTTATTTAATTTAGTGATTAAAATAAATCATAAAATTCTTCCATAACTGTCACAGTTGTCATTTTGATAAGTAAATAACGCCGGACCAATTGGGAAGTAAACCGTTCTCTAAAGCCTTGTATGGTTTTTGTTTCAATTTTTGTTGGTTCACTGTACAGTAGTTTTACCTTGAAATAAAAATTTAATTTGAATTTGAAATGAAATTTGTACCTCAATATCTTATAGGAATAGGCTTACGAATGGTTTTGTTGAAGTAAGAAATACGAGAAATATGCTATAAACATTTTTGTTGCAAAAATAAATAAATAAATAAATAAATAAAATCGAAATTACTAGGTTATCCCGTCGACCAAAAGATTATCGCCAAACCATAAGATTAAATGCATAATGGATGATCGTGGGTGTCACATTCAATGACATTAATTATGATTCAGGTATTTAAAATATTAAGTGATTTTTATTTCGACTTTTTGTTAATATTTTTATTAATATTCTACTAATTATTTGATTTTTCCTTATTTAAAATAAAAATTACGTCAATATCTTTAATTTGGATATTAGGTTGGCGATTTGTGTTATTTGACGAAATTGGTCAATGGGATAACAGAGTAGTACCAAAAAATCTTATTTTTAAATTTTCTTAAAATTTTTTCCAAGAATTAAGTGAATCATATATCTTTATCATGTAATCATTGCACACATTATGAGCAAATTTACCTATTTTTAAAAATAGGTAAATAACGAATATAACGAATTCAATATTTATTCTCCATGTTTACTTGATTCATAAATACCAGTTGTATAGCGTAATCAACAGTACACTTTGTTTTTAAGGTTTATTTTCATTTTTGTTTGTTTGTTTGTTGTGTCTTGTATTTTGAATTCAGAATTTTTTGTGGCACAGCAATATTATTCCTATCATCTAACAAATCTTGTGTGCTTGCAAATATTGTCTAAAAAAATTTGATGATCATGACTAAATTTTGTATCCTACTATTTTGTGTTAAGAGAAAACCATTGAGATAGATTACATGGTTGAGAAAATTTTATGAATGAATCATTTTGGTGTCTAACTTTTATTTGTCTCATTGTATTTTAATGAAAAAGAAGATTCAAACAGTTATTAACTTATTGAAAAATAAACAGTAAACGAAGTCTCAAAGCTGGCAACATTTCACGAGATTTGGCAGAAAAATGTAATATCAAGATTACCAATGCCGAAACATTTGCAGCTTGGTGGGGAAAAATTAAATAATATCACTTCGGTGATATTATTGCCATATGCATATGGCAGTGCTATATAATTGTTATTCTGCCATAAATGTTTTGTTTATTGAATTAAACTGAAGGCCATTTTTGACCGAGCTACGCTCGATCCTTCATGCTGCTGTGTTATAATAGCAGCAAATAATTGTATGAAAATTTTATCTGAAAAATTCCTCTAATGTTTTTGACTGAATTTTGTATCATAACATTTTGGAGTATGAGAAGTCCGAAATGTTCGAGAAATTTTGATAAGTAGGTTATTTAGGCATCACTGCAGATCAGTAGAATGAAGTCTCAAAAAATTCAGTTGTTGGGTATTTTTTTAAGCTACTTATTGCAAAACTTTAAACATCCATAAGCATACCATGATGAAAAGAGGGAAGGAGGGTGATGAGTGTTTCTTTCTATGGTTCAATATACTGAAAGTATGATATGGTGGTAGGAATAGTCACTTATTCATTTCTTTATCCTTTCCAAATGTGATTTTGTGTGGTTTTTTTTATTTTTGTTCATAATGTGTTGTAATTTTTTAAAGTTTTTTTTTATAATAGAGGTTTTTTAAAGGGAATGGTATTTTACGCAAATGTAGTACATACGTTGGTTTATATTTATCCTTGTTTTTTAACTGGAATTTATTGTGGGTAGATGAAACTGTTGTTTCTGCAAAAAACAACATATTTTAAGGAACTTACTCTCCAATGATTATTCTTAACGTGAACAACAGGGAGAGCACGAAAAATGGCTTTTAATCATTACTTTTTAGAAGCATACATACACAATATAAGTCTTTTCAGTTTTAATTAAAACTTTTATGCCCCGACCTTGCTTTATAGTATCATTAAGATAATTTGTTATAAAACTCATTTAATACTTCGATTAGTATCAGTACAGTTTAGTTATAATTAGTTTGTTGTATATACATTACTTTACTTTGAGCCAAAAGCATTATTGATTGCACAAAACAAAAAATATTTTTAGTAGGATTTCTTTTGTTTTTGCACGTTCTCAGCTTTCTGGTCAGAAGAATATTGGGGAAGAAAAGTTTCAGTTTAATTTTTTTTTAATTTTTTTATTATATTTGTACATTTTCTAATTTTACAAAATTCAAAATAAATAAATAAATAAAAGATTAAGAGGAGTCATAAATATGCAACAAAATTCCTATAAATTCTAACTTAAGTTTAGTTGACAAAATCCTTCTAAAATTTATTAAATGATTGTGTAAATCTCATGTAATTTAAAAAAAATTTCAAGAAATTTTCCAGAAAAATGAAATTTTCATGAGTTAAAACATAAAGGGTTGACCAAAACTGCATTAATAAAATTTAAAGAAAATAAAAATAAACAAAATAAAATGAACAATGCTATAGCCCCACCAGTGACTGAGAGATTTCTGCTCTCAAAACAAGTAGATGGGAGGTGTTCATTGAGCCCAATCAATTCTGTTGGCCTAATTGTTTGGAGTTTTCCATGATTTTTTTCAAACCTTGAATTTCCTTGCTTAAATACGAGTTAGATTCCCTTAGAAAGACCCTCATGGACAACATTCCTTCACTTCTTAAGGCCAAAATCCCTCATATTGATAATTGACCGCCATAAACACAGTCACAACCTTAATGTTTTAATTATATAATGATTATTTTTCAATCAATTTGTAAAGTTGAAGAGTGTTGGCATTGAACGGAGGGTGATACCTTGACTGTTGCCATTCTGCCTTTGTCTATAATCATCCAAAAATCGATGTTTTAGCAGTGTTATCCTTTACATCCATAAATGTATCTGTTTAAAAGTCTAGATTTAAATGGGATGTATAAATCGTGAAAAGCATATACAAAAAATCACAGTTTGAAAAAAAAATGCTGTTACAGTTTTTCTGTGTTATGCACACGAATTGAAAATGCACTCTGTCATTTCTTTAAACTTCAGTGTTATTCATTAGGGAAAACATTCTTCAATGAAAACTAGGTGAAATTTTGTAAAGAAAGAAGAATTGAGTTTTTATTTTCCGACACACTGTTGTTATTTATTGTAGGTGTTACTAGGCTGTACATTTTTTTTCTAAATTTAAAGTAAAAGATATCATATGTTATTTAACAGCATTATTGTGTTATAAATTTATGAACTGTACTCTCCTGTTAAAAATTGCATTCTTTAGGTCTGCCTGCACTTTTAAAGAAAAAAAAGCGTTTCACAGTTTAGCAACTAAAGTTTTGTTTTTATGAACTCTTTATAAAAATGTGCTATTAGTATTGTACGTTTTTTTTTCTTTAAAAAATATCTGAATGGATGGATTGCTTGTTTATATGATTTTTTAAACAAAATTTAAATTGTGTTAGATTCAAATTATATTGGAATAAAAAAAATAAAAATTGTTTATCCAGTGAAACGGATGTGTCTTTTTTTCTGTTTGATTGAATCACAAGTAATAAGATAATTGGGAGTTATTATTATTTAATTTTTATTCACAATGATTATTATTTTTCACTGGATAGCTGGTAGTTGATTTCTACATAGGTCGTTTTTTTACTTTTACAGTTTTGCTAAAATATTTTTCCATGAGGATACCTGTACTTTCTGAATCTAGTTCTGAATATGAAAGCATCCTCATAAAAACAATCTTCAAATGAAATCGTAGAAGTAAAAAACGGACATTGTAGAGATCGACTCCAGCTTACACAGTGAAAAAAATCATTTAGAAACCCTGAAGTGCTAATAAGATATTTTAAAAGATTAGTAGGGCATATTTATTCGGGTGGGCCGAAAAAAACTTTTTTTTTTATTTTCGATAATGACAGGTGCGAAAAGTGTTCACTGGTGGCACTCTGTTCACAAAAAATTGTGAATTTTTGGTTATTTCCTTACCTTGCCGCAAATGGCTTAAAGTTTTACAAAAATGCTGAATTTTGAACTTTTTTAGCAAAAAATTTTAAAATATTAAATTAAATTTATTTTGGTTGAATTTTTACTTGAAAAGGCATATTTAGTGTACGAAATGATTAAATAAATTCTGATAATGCACTATTTAATAATTATGTGTATTTTAAATTAGCCGATTTTTATAGTTTTTTCGCTTATAACAAGCAAATATTGTACTTGTTTGAATCGTTAATTAATTTCTCACTTATTCATGTCCCTTGATCTTCTTTATTTTTTCTATGCGTCAAAGGCCATTTATTTCAGCAACAGACAGCAGTATACTTCAAAAAAGAATCTGGAAGTTCAGAAGTGGCTGAAGCAAGACTCTAAGCGAGCACAATGACTCGTCGTAATACAAAGGGAGGGAAGGACAAAATAGAAGAGAGGCGAAAATGCGATTAGGGATTCTTATTATTTTTTCATGCTTAATTACCCTGTGACATTTGTTCAGTGTGAACGGGAAACCTTTTCCTATCGAGATACACTGTTTTTGGATCGTTTAACATACCATTACAGTTTTCTGTGCCTTTTATTACAACGAGCTCAGAAATAGCTAGTATGAAGAGCCATGGCAATATAAAGACACGCGATAGCATGAAAAGTAACCTTTTTGGGGCATGATGCATATTGAAAAAATTGCAATTATCATCTTATGCTGATATGCGCCACTAATACTGGTTGCGTCAACATGTAGGAGTTGTGGCAGCAAAGAATACGAATCTCATCATTAATAAAAACAAGATCAGAAGAGAGAAATAGAAACTTGGAAAGAAGATACAGGTGGAAGAAACTCCTGAAAGAAAGTAAATTAAAAACATATTTTTTGATGGTAAAAAGGATAAAATTATCATCTTAGAAAAAAAAAGCACTTTCGAGAAAAAGGCGAGGAGCACAACACCGTGTTGTCTGAGACTGGTTAGGAATACTTGGATCACTTGATACCTCGTTCCAGTCACGGAAAAGAAGTAGCAAAATCATTATATAATCTTTTAAGTCAGCATAAGTTAAATTTTTCTGAACTGACAATACAAGGCTTTGATGGCACCGCTGTTAATACACGAAAACATTGTTAAAACAGCGGTATCATTGCTTGTCTTGAAAAAAGAAACTAGGAAGAGAACTGCAACATTTGATATGTGTTCCTCATACGAAAGAACTCCCACTCCGACATCTATTCTCTAAACTTGATGTGGATCGATGAGACCTAAGACCTTTGACAGACCAATCGGTGCTTGACTAATGGAGTGTGAAAATCTACGTGTCACTTTGTTCGAGCCTATTGCTGCTTTATGCATATCAGAAATGGAAAATACTGAAGATCTAAGTACCGATCAAAAGTACTTATTTGATATTTGTGCAGCAGTTTCAACCGGAGTATGTCCTCGAGAACATGAAAACAGAAAACCAGGACCAGTTGTGAAATCGAGATGGATCACAACTGCTTGCTTCACACTGTTTTACGCTCATGCGTTAGTAGTTAAAATCCTGATAAAGCGTTAAAAATATCTCGCTCAGTACGTGGTATGAGTTTATACCGCCGAGATGTTTTCTGCAAGAAAAAGCCAGGTTGCGCGGAATGACTTAGACATGTGGCAGATAAACTTTCAACGTTGATGACCTAAAAGGAGACAGTGCATTCAGTCATCCATAAAAATGGATAGTATGGTCATCACGAGAATATACTGATAACAATGGCAACCAATGATAAACAATATATTAGAAGAATGGCATGGGAAAGAATAAAAGTATACTGCAATTTAAAAAAGATAAAAACCAACATAGTGCAAGTGTTTCAAGTTCCAAAGCTAAAATATAAAGTAACGAAACCTATAAGTATATCGACTGGTCGCCGCCGAAGCAGCGAACCTCTTATAACGAAAAACCTTTCCACTATAAAAAATTGATGTAATCGCAATTTCAGGATCCATGTTGGATGAATCTTTAGTCTGCTTTCCAGGTCACTCCCAGACTGTGGAAAGAGTGACAAAAGAACCAATTGTGACAAAGGAACCAAAGGTATGCAGGAGTGAAGGAAAAGATACTTTCATAAGAGCAAAATTGCAAGCATGGAAAAATATACCATTGTTCATTTCTAAAAAGGACTTCGTTGAGTAAATGCGATTCGGTGCATTTTGAATACATCATTCTGTGGGTAGGAGGGCGGGTAAAACTCGACGTGCAGCTACCTCCTTGTGCTGAGTTCTGGGCTGTTTCGCGTTGGTACCGAACGCGAAACAAGCTAAAAGTCTACATTTTTAAAGACCATAGCATTAAAACAAATCATAGTTAGAGGTTATTTAAACATTTGGCTGATTAAATATATCTATTCAACTAAATACAACCAAAATATATGTAATTTAACATTTTTAAATGTTTTGCTAAAAAGGTTCAATAATCAGCATTTTTGCAAAACTTCAAGCCGTTTGCTGCATAGTAAAGAATTGTCCAAAAAATCTCAATTTTTTGTGTACTAAGTGCTACCTGTGGTCACTTTTTTGCACCAGCCATCATCGAAAATTGATAAAAAGTTTTTTTCGGCTCACCCTACTATACAATTCATATTCGTATGACAATAGGCTAAGGAAGAGTTATAGGAGATGTTTGGAAAATTTATTAGAACAAGATGTGACTGATATTCAAACAACTTTCTAATATTTTTCTGCGCTTTATTACGCATGGTTCTTCCAGAAGAAACCTTTATTTTAAATTTAATGAGTGAAATATACGTTTAAAAAAATCACAAATGATGCAAAGAGAATTAAGCAAATATTTATTAATAATGTTATTATTATCTCTAGATACCTAAATGTTAATGAAGTCATATAGGAAATGCATAGACACGTACTAACATTAATAGATGTAAACTGTAAGAAAAGTATTTATTAAAACAGAATAATGCTCAATTAAAAGACACGTATTATAAAGAGTACACCACACCCAAAAGGGTTTTAAAAAAGTAAATTCATTATAAATGCTTTTGATATTAATTTTTAATCTCGTTTGTGCAGATTTTTTTAATACAAAAATAACAGGGAGTCAAATTATATGTTAAAAAAAATTGTTTGTTATTTTTCATTATTGGGGTAGTACAGTATAACCAAAAGTAAAATTAAATTAATTGAAACCTTCACAAAAAAAACCTATCCTACCACTAGTTAAACTGAACACTAATTGTTCTGAATTTCTGCTCATTTTAAAGAAAACTATAATAAGCAAGATTGTGCAATTGAAATATTATACACTCGTGTATTACACAGTTATAAAAAGTTGGCTATCGACTTCTTGTTTTTAGACAAAAAGATCCATTAAAATTGAAGATAGCAGATAGTACAAAAGTGAGACAGTAGCAAACAGAAATGCATGTTTCTAGATAATTTATCTATAAAAATTTTAACAACACTGAAATATTGCTAGTTTTTGAAAGTTAGATTATTAATGTATTATAGAATTTTAATTTTGATATTTTATAAAAATTTGATAGAGATATTTAAAAAAAATAATACATAATTTTAATTTTAATGAAAATAAATTTACTTATAAATATTTTATTAAAATGAAATAACTAATTTATAATTTTAGTAAAATTCGAATGTCTTTTAGTGTATAGAGCTAATTAGAAATTTCTAATACAATTGTAACATGTCAATTCTCACAGTGTGACATTATAAACAATTTTAAATATTGTTTTAAATGTAATGTTTTAAGCGTGACAGCCCTGGTTTGAAGCCGCATAAGTGTTTTGAATACCCTTTTAGAAAATTCCAGTGTAACAAAGAATCATTTACAAAAATCATTATAAAACATAAATCGAGATATGTATACCTAAAATATATTTTAATTAAAATTCTCATAATTAGAAAATTGTTTTGTGTTGCAAAGGAATTAATTTCATTTTATGTTATATGGAGATAAAAAGTTTTAGTCAGAGGCAACACTAACCACACGTATAATCAACTAATTATTAATAAACACGCAGCTCCTCATTTTGAAAATTATCGCAACTGGCGATCTCATCAAAGTCTGCCAAGTGAGCCCCATTTTATTTTCACCCCAGTATGCGATTTTTACTGCTTGGCTACTGGCATTGTTTCTCTGACAGTCGAAGATTTGCATTGCATGTATGAAAGTTTCCCTCCTTCACACTTCATTTTCTTTGGTCAAAGTTTTTGAAAGATTCACGAGCGTGATGACCGAGAATTTGGAAAGCAGCACGATTAAATATTAAAAACAAACAAGTAAGAATAATCATGTGTTAAGCATAGATTATGAAACACTTTCCAACACTTCTTGAAATCTTTAACAAAACCTTGTTATCCAGGGAATTGAGGTATTACTGCCCATAGCCAAATATGTATTTCGATACTTTTGAACAGCCCTTTATTTGATATGCCAGTTGATGTATAAACTATATAAGGAGGAAATTTAGATTAGCAAAAAAACACATAACTGGTAGCAATTTTCCTTTCTGTAATTTACACTAATAGATGGAATCATACTTGAATAGTTTTGTTCAGCCCTGTAGTTTGCCTAGTACCTTTAATACAGGAAAGTATTTCGCTGAAATTTAGTTCAAACAAAAATACCCTTTAAATTACTTATAACACATTTCCAGAAATTATCATCCCAAAACGACCATACATCCTGTTCTTTGCGTGACCTTGTACATCATTTTATCTATGTTCTACAAACATTTCTTACTAAAATGAATGCAGTTCAGCGTAAAATGCGTAACTTATTTCAAAACCACCTTTAAGTAAATTACGCTCATATTCAGTAAACTTTCCGAGATCTTTTATATAACCCTGTATATCTAAATTTTATTATTTATTAGCATTTATACACATCATATAATATGCATACATTTAGTGTAACTTAAAAGCGAATATCATACTTAAAAATGCATTTCATCCATCCAACAGCCATCTTCCAAAATATACAGTACTTCGGATAGAATATACAATGTGAAATCTTTTGTGTGTCCTTGTAAATGTTACGCACTTCGTATTATACATGAATAACTCATATTAAGCCTCAACGATGTATAGACAATTTGATTATACATAAAATCGCTTGCCATAAATAAAATATGTCACAAATAATTCCATCCTTTATTATCAAGTAATGGAATACTTTTGTCTGGCCTTGTAAATAAATAATAACAATTCTTTTCAGGGCATAATTTAGTGCACTTTGTAGATGTATATGAATTTGAATGTATTTAACAAGGTGAAACATTTTAAAAATTCATTTGAAATGATTTTTCCCTGTAGGCCGTAATGTTAGGAAAAATTTTTGACAGCCCTTGTAAATAAACTAAACATGGTAGAAACTTCATTTTGAATAGGGTTAGTGCAAGGGTAAGCGTAATAACTTCCAAAAATTTCATGACAATCCGAGTATGTCTACGAGAGCTAGAACGCGGACAGACGACCATAAGGTCAGACAAACCGAAAGCCTAAACACTTTTCAACTTTGTTGGAAAGTCTTAAGAAAGGTGGAAAATAGAAAGTAAGTACACAAAGAAAGATTCTAAAAAATAATTTAGATAGAAATATTGTAGTTGATAAGAAAATATGAGCACATGGCAAACAAATATCCACTAAGCTAATCGAATGCATGAATATCACATGTAAAAGATTGCCACCATCAGCTTTTCTTTTGTGGACTACTGCATGGTGTGTCATCTGCCATGCTGCATGCATGCCTCAACAGTGGCGCACCCAGGAGAGGGCTAGCGTATTTTAGAGGTCTAAGTTTTAAAAAATATAGACCTCTAAAATATGCTAGGCCTGAGTGGCTGACGAGCTCAATCCAATTTTTTACATATTATTAAAAATGCACGAGATGCGTCAAACTCAAAATACATTTTTTTTGTCGACATGATGCAGAGAGAAGACTAATGGGGGGGAGGGGCAATCAGCGAAATCTGGGGGTGGGACTCTGAAAATTGTTCATGGAGCTGATTCGGAAGACTTAAACCTCTTTCATAAATAAACAGGAAATACAAATTTAAGCGGTGAATTTAAAATGCTAATATTTCAAACTTCATAAGAAAATTTATAAATAAGAAAAAAATTGTGAAAGGATTAGTATTTTTCAAAATTTTTATTTTGCAGGATTTATTAAAAATAATAAAAATTGACTTTTACAAATTTAGGAAACTTTAAATAATTAGCCTGAATCGGCGGCCTAGGAGGAGTTTCCCCCTACTCAGTTTTCCCCGCGAGTGCACCAATGTGCCTCAAGATGCATAGTGGACATTATGAACATTTTCTTTTGTAAACATATGCAAATACCCATGTTCATGTTCCCAATAAAGTATTTTTTATGCTCGGGACATAACGCAACTTTCTTTCTGCTTTTTTTTTTTCACAAACTATGGGTCATTGAGGTAATGTTCTTTAAGTGTATTCTGGCAGTCCAGTTTCGACAGCTTGATTGAACACCTTGTATTTCCTATCCTTCATAATGAGATAGGCTTCATTCAAACCTTGAGAAATTTTTTAAGAAGAAAATTTATTAAATGTCTTACATTTTTTTGTGGGAAAAAATATTTTAAATTCTCCAACTGTTTCAAAAGTATTAATAGAATAAACCTTTCATGCAGAATAAAACATTGAAATACAATTTGTTTTTTCAGGTAAGATTAATTTTTAATTTCAGAGTAAAGTTACTTTATAAGAGAAAAAATAAAGTAACTATAAAAAAGTCTTTACATAAAGGTTTACTGAGTCTTTACATAAAGGTTTATTGTTATTTGCATTTTCAAAATGACACCGTGCTGTGGGAAATTTTTTGAAGATTTAGAACAAAAAGTGTATAATTCATTTTATTATTAAATACTAAAGCATAAAAAAATGTAATTACAGTAAATGAAATGGCATAAACAGAGTTCATTTCAATTTAGGAGAAAAAATATGCGAGGTTTGCAGAAGGTGCCTATTTGCTATTAGTTAAATAATGTTTTCTTAAGTAATGTTTAGCATTAAATCGTTTGAAACATATTTTACGAACAAGAGATTTCCTTTTCTCTAAATTGTGTCAAATGATAGATTCTTAAGTTACGCCTATGATTAAATCCTTTGAAGTATGTTTCACAAACAAAAGTTTTTTCTCCTGCAAGAATGAAAAGATGCTATCTTAAATTATTATTGTACGAAAATCCTTTAAAACATATTTCACAAAGTGAATTTCACCAGTATGAATGTTTTTTAGATGATGATTTTGATTTTTATGGGGACACATTCCTTTGGAACATATTTCACAAACTAAAGATTATTTTCAAGTATGGTTCAAGAGATGGGTTCTTAAATTATTCTGCCGTGTGAATTCTTTAGAACATATTTCACAAGCAAAAGGTTTTTCTCCTGTATGGCTCAAGAAATGACTTCTTAGGTTTCTCTTATCAGAAAATGCTTTGGAACACAATTCACAAACAAAGGGTTTTTCTCCAGTGTGAATTAAGATATGCTTTCTTAGATTACTACTCAGAGAAAATTTCTTGGAACATAATTCACAAGAAAAAGGTTTTTCTTCTGTATGTGTCAAAAGATGTTTTCTTAGAGAACTCTTAGCAGAAAATGCTTTGGAACATTTTTCACAAACAAAGGGTTTCTCTCCAGTGTGAATTAAGAGATGTGCTCTTAAACTACTACTTCCAGAAAATTCCTTCGAACATACTTCACAAGAAAAGGGTTTTTCTCCTGTATGTGTCAAGCGATGTTTTGTTAGAGTACTCTTTTCAGAAAATTTTCTGAAACATGTTTCACAACCAAAAGGTTTTTCACCTGTATGTATCAAAAGATGATTTTTTAAATGAGAGTTATCATTAAATTCTTTGGAACATATTTTACAAACAAAAGGTTTTAAACCTGTATGAATGTTTCTTAGATGTCTTCTAAGAGTACTATTGTGAGAAAATGTTTTTGAACATAATTCACAAATGTAGGCTTTCTCTCCAGTGTGAGTCAAGAGATGGCTTTTTAAATACCTTTTCTTCGAAAATGTTTTGGAACATACTTCACAATCAAAAGGCTTTTTTCCTGTATCTGAAGAGGAATGTTTTTCTTTATCACCATGTTGAGGAACAAAGTGATGTTCAACAGAAGAAGAATTTTCTTCTTCAATCGATGACATTTTTTTAAATGAAAATGTTTTGTTTTGAATGTCAACAGAAACTCTTTAGTGTATCAGTATAAAGAGACTGTTGCCCATTTCATCCAAGAAAATGACTTATTCATCTTCAGCAAAAAGTTTTTTATTTTATCTTTGAATCTAAAAAAAAAACAGAAAGAAAGATAACAAGCTACACATTTTTTAATACACTGCAATAAATTTAAATTAATTAAGTAACCAATTTTACATTTCTTGAAGAGCACAATATTCATCCATTAAATAATTACATTATATATTCTTAGGTATAATTCGAGTATAGGTACACAACGGATTCTCGCTGCCGCTCACCATTGCGCCAAATCGCAACAATATGCTTCATTTGGCGAGTCAATGAACAATCTGACTCGCCAAATTGCGAGTGCTCTATTTAAGCTCCTTTTTGTGTGTTATTACAATTGAGATTCTTATCCACGTTACTGTACGATTATATTGTTTTTCATATTCAATCCTACTTGCCACTTCCATTATTATTTTTAGAGATACTGATTCGACACAAATTCAGTTTCACAACAGACAAAGACTCAGAAAGGATTATATGATAAGAATTTCTTTGTTATCAGTTTATCACTATCTATGCGGCGGTAAACTTACAACCAAAATTATTTGTATCAATTGACAAATCGAGAAAAGTTTTGCTGAAATGCTGCGTTGAATTTGCCTTTAACCGTGCTGCAAATTATCATTATCTAGTCATAATGTTTTTATCGGTTATAGTCAAAATCTCATAGCAATTTACTGCTAAAAGAATTTTAGAAACATTTAGACATTTAGAATGCACTTATTTTTAAAAGTTTGTGTAGCTTATGGTAGAATTTCTATTTTCTAAGCAATGACAAAAAATTATGGTATTTTAGAACACACTGAAAAAAAAAGAAAATAGATACAGTAAGAGATTAAAGGTAGATTTTTCAGTGTTTTACACCAAATCTATTTTACTAACAATTTTTTTTCATTTGGCTACTGTTTGCTATTTCTTATTCGCCAAATTGCAAACACTATTCAAAAGCCAGCGAGAAATCTGGGTACAGATATATATGTAGAAATCCTGTTCCACCTAAATTTTTCTCTAGAGTTTATGTGATAGGGTCTGCAGTAGATATATAGCGTAATACCTTTAGGAGGAGGTAGGATTCTGGCATTTGATATCGTAAGAAATTACTATTAAACTTTTCTTTTGATATTATAATTTTTTATTTAAAAAAAAACCCTTGTTTTAGCATTTTTTCCTTAACATCAGTGTATTCTGCATTTTTTTTTTTTACTCTTTTATTTATTTTTATGAGAATATAAAATTATAAGGAAAACTATTAAATGATTATAATATCATTCTATTTCAAAATATGGAATATCCCATTTTTTGTTACCATTCATATTTTTCTACCCCGTGTATGATTTGTTGATGGAGAAACAAGGTTCGAAATGACACTTGTCATGCTTACAAGCAAAAAATAGGGAATAATGTTGTCCGCCATGTTTGTTTATAAAAAGTTCTGCTAATCTTTGTGTAAGGAGCCAATGCAAGAAGACCCTATTACTGTTGAACCCATTATGTAACAAAAAGCTATTAAGAAATACTTTTAAGCAGTAAGTATTTGTTAGTGTTATTAGATATAAATTTATTTCTGTGTAAAAATGATATTCATTAACTTTTCTCTTCATTTAAATCAGTAAAGTATGCAATTAATAAATGTATAATTCTATCACTATATCATACCAAATACATAAAAAGAAAAGAAAAAAAAATCATTAAATAAAAATAAAAACTAATATCAATATCATTTGGGAAAAAAGTGGGGGAATAACAACACATGATATTGTATGGGGAAATGGTTGAAAATTGCCCATAAGTTGTTAATGTTTTATACATATAGCCATATATATTTTAAACTTACAGATGCATCCTATATTAATATGACAATGCATCACCATTTTGAAAGAATGAAAGAGCATAAAAGTAATATCATGTATAATAAACTGTCAATTATATCACCAATCAACTTTGTTTAAAGAAAATATTTAGCTTATTGGCTTTAAGAATGTCATTATTCTTTCAAAACAAGATCTTTTTAATGCAATTATTTGAGAATTTTTAGAGATTTGTTTAGGAAGTCAAGAAATCTGCAAAACAAGGTTTTATTTTTAATTTCAGAATGCTTGAAGTAGTATTTTGAAAAAAAAAATGTGATTTTTTACAAAATATTTCCAGTGATGTTCTTTTAATTTATTATTACCGTAAAACACCGTTAATCCCCCCTCCCCAAACATGACAAAAAATCGTAAAATAGTTAGAGGGGGGGTGCTTACACGGGATTTTTCTGCGATCGTTCAACAAAATGTACAGGAATGAATCATGATGAAATGAATGAATAATGAATTTTGATAGTACTTGAAAGAATTTGGGATATTTTTTAAAACGTAAATTTTGTTAAAAAAAACGCAGGAAAAAGGAGAAATTTTTAAAAACAAGCATGAAATCTATTAAAAAAAATATCGAAAAAAGGCACATTTCATCAAAGATTCATGATTCATTCATTTCATAATGATTCATTCCATTCTCAATCGCCTTTGAGAATGGGGAGGGAGAGCGCTTTCTTGGGATTTTTTGAAAATTTCAAATTCTTTATAAAGTGGGGAGGGGGCGTTTGATCGGGAAGGGCGGATTAACGGGATTTTACGGTAGATAAGAGATGATGCCACTGAGTTAATTTTAAATGAAATTTTTGTTACTTCTTGAACCCTTTCACTTAGAACATAACTTCGATAATGTAACATGTAAATATTATTTATTATTTTGTATTTTAAAAAATTAAATCATGAAGATGGTATTTATTAAAGATAAATCAAAATGTCGGGAATCTTTTTTATTTTTCTGGTTTTAATTTTAGATATTTCTTTAAAATCTTGGAATAAAATGTGCATTGGGTAGCAAGTTATTGTTTTATTTTCACATACTACCCATATATATATTTTTTCATAAGAAAAAGTAGTAAGTAATAAATAGCCAAATATTATTTCAATTCCAAAATTTTTTTAATGCAAAATTTTTTTTAAGCCGTGCAAACATTGCTTTCATATTTAAATTAAGCATGCTCTTATATAATGTTAACTTCTTATATTTTTGGACCTTTTTTCTTATTTTTTTTTATATAAGTACAGTTGAATTTCTATAATCCACACACGCTGTGGCCAAAGGTTGTGCGGATTATGGAATATTAAAGATTATAGAGTATTATGTATATTATATATCATTTTATTATTCCTAGACAGAATTTTAATCCTTTAATCAGTACAATATGAAAAGATAAATATGAAATCTAATAATTAATTTAATATGCTATCTGAAAAAATGCTTTTTTTTAATTTAATTTATAAAAAGAAATTATATATAAGTGCATTTAAATAAAAATAATTGCTACATATGTTTTGTAATGCAGTAATCCTTTTTTTACTGTTAATAAAATAAGAGAGTTATATTAAAAAAATGCTTTATTATGATTTGTTTTTCAATTTTTTTATTATTTGTTTTAAAAATCACTTTTGGATCACAATTTTGTAAATTTTCTTAACTGTTTATTTCATTGTTTACATTCGTAAAGTAACGCAAATTATAAAAAATTGTGGATTATGGGAGCACGGATTATAGATCTTTGACTGTAATTTTTTTTTTTAATTTTTGATGTGTTTGTTTCTTTTTTTTTTCAACTCATATAGTCATTTTAATTTTTAAGCAAAAGAATTGATTAACAAAAATATTTATTTAAAATTTTCCATTACTATAGTAATAGATATATTTTTAGATAATATCACTTGAAAATTTTAAGTTTTGACACAGAAGACTATAGTCCAAATTGAAAAACATAAAATATCTCACAAACTAATGGACTTAAAAGAATTTGGTTAGCATAATTCGATTCAGTATTGAAAAATACACTAAAATATGTTGTCAGTTTAAAAATAACTACAAAATCTGATTTTTAAAGATTTTTTTTTTAATTGTTCTTTTTGTTACCCCACTTATGGGTGGAGCTTTTGACAATATGAGTGCTGCTAAGATAGCAGCACTCAATGTCATAAGAAGTATTTTTACCCCTATTTTCAAGATTTTAAATTCAGTAGTTTGGGCTGTGCGTTGATTAATACAAAATACAGACTTTCTCTATATACATACAGTAGATTCCCTCAAATCCACAAAGCTTGGTACCAGGGGTTGTGTGGATTTTAGAATTTTGCAGATTTCTGGTCATTGATTTGTTTACATTTTTGAAACATTAATTTGACTGGTAGTTAAGCATTATAATGAATGCATATAGTAAATTGAAACAATAAAATAATTAAGTAAAATATTTAAATAAATAAATAGTTATAAAACAAGCAATTATTAAAAAAAAAAGTAAAATAAAATTTTAGAAAAATATTAAAATAAAGTCAATAATTAAGGTACAATACTAAATATAAATAATGATGATGAGGAAAAATGAATCTTTTTTTAAAAAGAAAAATATTTGCCTTTGTTAATAAACAAAAAAAAGGTTGATTAATTTTAAAATATTCATTTTATAGAACAAAAATTATCCTGCCCCTCGAATTACAAACACTACCAAATGGTTATTGAAAGTTAATTACACTGGGACAACGATATGATAATGATTATTTCGATTAAATATTGATCATTGTAATTAATAAACCAAATGCAGATCTCAAATTCGTTTTGTAACTAGTAGGGATACAAAAACAGTAATAGAACTATAAAATATTAATTTTATATAGCAAAAATTATCCTGTCAAATGAATTACAAACACTACCAAATGACCATTGAAAGTTATATTATGCTGCAACTATGATATGATAATTATTATTTCAATTAAATATCGATGATGGTACATCTAAGTAACATATTATTTAACACTGCAGAATTTAAATTGAAAGACATTAAAAAAAGGAAGCAGTTGAAAATGATTTTAAAATAGCTACTGTTATAGAAGTATATTTGTATTGCGTTAGCTGCTGATTTCTGCGTCATCTTTAACTTCATTGTTTACATCTGAAAAAATGCACGGATTTCTGGCGTTCGCAGATTTAAGGGAGTCTACTGTATAACAAAACCAAAATTCAATTGAATTTTAAATAACTTTATGCAAATTTCAGAATGAAAGTTAAACACTCAATCTAAATCAAAAATTACTAATTGTATAAAAATGCTGTCACAGAATTTTTCTGTTAATAACTAAATAAAATTATTCTTTCCTTCTTTTTCATTTATGAATAGATAAAAAGGGACATATTTTAAAAGCCACTATTTCATCTTATTAAGAACAAAAAATTTTCTTTGATTTTAAAGTACTTGTTTTAGAATATAAGAAAATTATGTTCACAACCGAAATTAAAAACTTTATTAATTATAAAGGATTTCTTTAATAATAACTCAAAGCAGTTACTTAATAGTTGATATTTGATTAGCAAATCATTCAGTATACCTGTGTGCTGAGTATTTTAAATGACTATAAATGACAAAAAAATTAATTTTGTGACACCCAATGCTACAATTTTGTGTCATCAGGGCCAGACAAACACTTTGTCAGTCTGTATCCTGGCACAAAGTAAAAAAAAAAAAAAAAAAAAAAAAAAAAAATGAGGGGTGCAAAATTTACAAAATGAAATGAAAGAAAAATAGTCTTCCAAAGACTGTTCAGTTGATGCAATGCCTGATCGTATTTTAGCAACAAAAGACAAAAAGAATAAAACAAAATCATTAGAAAATGCATCACCTTTGATGATACAGACAGAATAGATGAAGACAGTCCTATTGGTTTGGTTTTGAATTCTGATCCAGGCTTAAACCTGAACACATTTATAATACTGAAAAAACTTGGAGAAGCTGGGCCTGCTATAAAAAAAAAAATGCATAAGTTTTTCCTCTTACTGATATCAATGGCTGAAGTGTCATTTCAAGAAATGTCAACAACATAACAAGAGATCCCAATGACATGACTGATGAGGAAAAATTCATAGAAAATACACCACTCCAGTTTATATATTCCATAGCATAATTTTCAGTTTTCTACTTCATATTCATGATAACTTGAAAATTGTTTTGTACTTTCTTCTAAGGGAAACACCAACAATTCAAGAACTCTTTGATTTCTGAGAACTAGAAAACCTAGGACTTTTTTTGACAAACATGAGAGGACAAGGATATGATAATGGTGCAAATATGGAGTGAAGGTAATGAGGAGATACATCAACCCTTGTACATTTTTATGCTGTCTGGTTATTACTTCCTCAACCAGGCAATACATGATACAGACAGATCATCATTAAAAGGAGTCAATTTCCTTAACATTGTCCAAATTTTTTTGTTTTCCATCATTGCCTAACAGAAAGGTCATTCTTTTAAAGTACTTTTAAGAGCTAACATTAAAACCACACTCAAATCAGTAAAATGCATGATGCTTTGGTTAGAATTTACAAGGCAAAATATATAGGTAGTTCTATACGAAATAAACCATCTTATACAAATAAAACAATTTGAATTTCCTTAGTCTCTCTTAATGTTATGAGGTTTTAAATCCTATTAGTATTTTCCATTAGCAATTTCATGCAGGGGAAAAATTACAACATTGCATTGAAATTGATAATAAAACTTTTTCCAATCTTTTCTTAAGTACAGTAGACTCCCTCAAATCCACACAGCTTGGGACCAGAGGTTTTGCAGATTTCTGGTCATGGCTTTGTTTATATTTTTTAAAAAGTAATTTGAATGTAATTAATAATGAAATCAAAAGTATAAGGAATGCTTACAATGTATTAAAATATTAAAATAAGTAATAAACTAAAATAATAAAAAAATTAGATAATTTTTTAAATGATTAAAATACTAAAACCAAGGATTTGTTAATAATCAATAATGTACAATTAAATATTCATTATAAAGATTAAATGTGTTTTTTCTAAATTATTCAATAGAACTTGCCTCATAAAGGTACATTACTAATTCACACCAGGATAATAATATAATGAAACTTTATTTCAGGTTTAATCAGACTTAATAACTAAAAAAGCTTGATTAATATACAAATATATTTGGTAAGATTGTGATTACAAATTATATCTGCAATATCTTGATTTTGTTCAGAAAAAAATTATTCTTTCTTCATGAAAAAACATGAATTCAATAAAATTAACAAAATTACAAAATAAAAAATTTATGGAATTGATATAAAACTGAAAAAGTCAAATTTTGCCCCTATGTGAACTGAATGTTTCATTGTTTACATCCATAAATTATGTGTGGATTTTAGAGAGTTGCAGATTTTAAGAGTGCGGATTTGAGGGAGTCTACTGTATTTCAGATTGGACAATCAATTTAACATCATCATTGTTCATGCTGACAAAATTGCATTCAACATAAATCCAGATAAATATTTTAAATCAATACCAAGACAGAGTTATTTGACAAAAAAAATGATGTGATTATGAAAATCTAGATTAACGCATAACCAATGCACAAGAAAATACAAAATTGAATTATTTTAATACTGTGTTCACATTACAATCAATTCTTTAGAACAAAGATTTTCTCACCATCAACATTACAATACTTACTTTTTTTCATACCATATGTATGAACTAAATGGTTTTGTTCTGTACTTCAAACCAATTTGCAAAAATTTGGAAACTATTATAACAGGTATCCACCTATTACAATGGATCATCGAATGCAAGTAGCCAGGAACATTGTGATGAAATATCAGTGATGTGTTCTCCATCAGAAGAAAACTTACCATTACAAAAATGAATTGGGATATAAAGTTAAGAATTGTTCTAAGAATTTACTAACTCTTCTGATAACTGTTGCATCATAAGAATGTAGTTTCCCAAACTAAAAATAACGAAGAATTAATTGCATGGCAACATGATTGTCAGACCTAACTATTTTAGGGATTGATTATGAACTCAGAAGTAGTTTAGAAGTTTCTGAATTAAAGAATTATCTGAATTAAAAGTTAATTTAAAAATTCGTCCGCATTTTACCCCTGTTAATTTTTTTTTTAAATAAAGTAAAATATTTTAAGTGAATAGTCATAGTAAGAATTTGTGTCAATTACAAAGTATGAGTAACATTTCAAAGTTCGCTACAGAATGTAATAAGACAATATACCCTTTTTTTTATGCATAACTATGGCTATTTATTATTTAGTGGAATAATTTTTTTTTATTTGCACGGTTTAAAGGCTAAATCCGGATCTGATGTCATCGAACGATCAAATCACAAATTCTAGAAATTTCCGTTGAAGAATAACTAAAAAAAACCCATGTCTTACCATTAATTTAGTTTTTTAAAGAAGATAGGTTCAGTAAATTGTTTTAAAATGAGAATCAGAGTACAATCATTTCGTCCATTTTATCAAAGAAGCCAATATAAAGAATGATTCATATGAATAGTATTCATTCATGAATTATGGATCAATCAATAAATCTCTTGCAATAGAAATGTACTAATTTTTAACTAAAGAATCAAAACATTTATTTATAAAAAACTAAATAGATGACATTTGTCGCAATTTGTGAATCGATCATTTAAATATACCTTCTCGGTTTAAAAATTGGACGCAATTAAATTTTTGGAATAACTCAGAAAAAATTAGCATAGTTTTTTTTTATTTTTTTAATTAAAGCTTGTTTCTTTAAATGGCTGTCTGGTAATCAGTATTATTACTAGGGATTAGAAAAAGTTCAAGGTATATCACCATTGCAACTGTTTAATTAAAAAATAATAGTGAATCATTTTCAATGAATCATCGTATACTTCACGATTCATTCTTCACTGGCGTCTTGTTTGTTTTGTTAATTGTAATATCAGGTAACTTTTAATAGTTACATACATTTATTGTACTCAACCTCTTTACTAAAATTACTTAATATTAAGACAGATAGATTCTTTCGTTACTCTTTAACTAAAAACTCTAGAATTTGCTATTTGATTATGACTGCGCGAAATTTTATATGTTGCAACTATCTTTGCTGATTTACCATTGAGTTATTTAAAGCATTATTAAAATATTTTATCTTAGTAAATAAATTCTTTAATTATTACTATTCATTTTTATAGTAGTTTAACTTCAAAATACATTTTAAAAACAGCAGATTGATTCGAAGAAAAAATAAATAAATAAATATTTAATTTAAAACCATTATGTTGTTCAAAAACTGAATTTGACTGCATTCTGTTCAATTGAATTAATATTTTTAAAATAATTGATCGCATGATGAAATATCTCTAAGAAGTTTATCGAAATTTACGTGAAAGAATACATACACTTAAGAAACTATGGCCAAATGCTAGAACAAGCAAGACATTTGGCAAGGCGATAATTGTGTTTTTGTTGTTACCTGTTTTAAATTCTTTTCACACAATTTTTCTGCGATCTTTTGACGTAATTTGTATTTATTTAGAGATCTTTTTTGTCATAATTCGCGTTTTTTAAATGATCCTTTGATTTCGTTTTTTAAGATCTGACATGTAACTTCCGTTATTACTGCAATCTTTAGACGAAATGTAAATTTTTTTTACGATTCTTCGCCAAAATTCATGACTTTTTTCGCGAACCGTTCAAGAAATTCACAGTTATTTTTCGTGATTCTTTGGCGAAATTATCGTTTTTTCAGCGATTATTAGATAAAATTTCCTTTTTTTATGATTTTTTGACATAATTTCCGTTTTTACGCTATTATTATTATTATTATTATTTTTTTTTTTTTTTTTTTTTTTTTTTGTGAAGAGGGATGGGTGCTTTCTCGGGAGTTTTTGAAAATTAAAATTTTTTTATAAAGTGCTGGGGGGGGGGGGGGATTGATCCGGATAGGTGGATTAATGGGTACCGTAATTTCTGGAAGAAACGCCGCGGCGTTTACGTGTTTTAAACTGAAATTTCAAGCGATGCGACGTTTACGAGCATTTTTTTTTTCAAACAAGAGTGATATTTTTCTGAATTTTTCCGAAAATTAAAAAAAAAATCGATCATAATTCCAAAATTTCGGACATAAAATGTATCGCGAATTCCGACAAATGGTTGCAAAAACAAATTAATTTCGATTTCGCCAAAATATCGCGTAAAATATCAATTTTCATTAAAAGACCGCAAAAAGTTACGCAAATTTCGCATTAGATTACGAATAAACGAAAATTGCATTTTCGAATGAATTTCCTGAGTTTCCCCTTCCCCTTCTTTTATAACTTTCAAAAAATTTGTTCCGAATCCGATTTTTTCCCCCATTCCAAAGATTCAGTGATGAATCATGATGAAATGAATGAATCATGAATCTTTGATGAAATGTACTTTTTTAAAAAGATTTTTTTAATTGATTTCATGCCTTTTTTTTACAAATTTCTCCTTTTTTCGACAGAATTTACGTTTTTTTTAAACCAATTTTTTTTTTCGAGTATTGCTTCAATTATCAAAATTCATGATTCATTCAAAGATTCACGATTCATTCCTGAAAATTTTGTGAAACGATCGTGGAAAAATCCCGTGTAAGCGCCCCTCTAATTATTTTATGATTTTCCGTCACGTTTGGCGGAGGGGGGGGGGGACGGATTAACGGTATTTTACGGTACAGTTAGGAAAAAAAATCACCGTGTCCGCTGCGCCGCACTAAGCATATTTTTACTTTTAAACTCGTATGCGTCGCGGCGCTTATTCCCGAAAATACGGTATTTAAATAATATTATTAATTTTGTATTTATTTATTAATTTCTGATTAATAATTTCATTTTTATGATTTCTTAATACAGCTTATTAATGTGTTTCTGTATAACATGTTAACCGCGATTACCGCGGAAATTTCACCTGCGGCGTTTACGACGATGCGGCGTTTACGACCATTTTCTAAATTTTTTTGAGTGATTTTCCGCGATGCGGCGTTTCTTCCAGAAATTACGGTATTTAATAGCTTGACGTCACTCAAAATTTAAAATCTTTATTTTTAAAATTGATGTTTAAAATTCTTAGAGCCATAAGATAAACAGCTGCGTCAAAACTTTTATCCCGTGAAGAGTTTTTTGTACTGATTTTTATATACAACCATTTGTATTTTAAAAGTAATTATCATTAATATGATCTAATTCTTGCTTTTTCGTGAAGGAAGTATAAATTTATTTCTGAAAAAATTCAAGGTACTCACTGGTAACTAATTGGTACAATCACTGGTAATTATAATATTTTTACCAAATATATTTATGTGTTAATAAAGCTTATTTTATTAAGTTTGGCTAAACCTGAAATAAAACTTTCTAATATTTTATGATTTTCATGTGAATATGTGAGGCACCTTTATCATGCATATTGCTTAGAAAAATTTAAGAAAAATGTCCCCTTATTGTGCATATTTAAATAAATTGTTTTAATTATTTACTTGATAATAACTTATAATGATTTAGTTATTTTTATAATCATCTTAATTTTTTTTATTTCAGTTGATTACTTTACTTAATTATTGTAATATTCTACTATATTTTAAGTATACATTATAATTTTGAATGTATTATTATACTCAAATTATGTTTTAAAAATGTAAACAAACCAATGGCCAGAAATTCACAAAATTTTAAAATCCGCAAAACCTCACATGCTAAGCTGTTTTAATTTAAAGAACTCTACTGTATACAGCACATTACCTGAAATCCACACAGCTTCGGACCACAGATTGTGTTGATTTTAGAACTTTGCGAACTTCTGGTCATTGCTTTGTTTACATTTTTTAAACAGTAATTTGAATGTAACTAATAGTGAAATTAAAATTATAATGAATGCTTTCAATATATTAAAATATTACAGTAAGTAATCAACTGAAATTATAAATATTTTGATAATTTTTAAAATATTAAAAGCAAAGGTCAAATGAATAATTTATGATTAACTATTCATTACAAAGATGAAATGTATTTTTCCTAAATTATTCAGTGAAACTGCCTCATAAATAATGTACAATATTAAATCACATCAAAATAATAAAAAAAAGAAATTTTAATTCAGATTTAGCCAGACTTAATAACCAAAAAATTTTGATTATTACATAAATATATTTGATAAGAAGATTGTGATTACCAGTGATATCAACAATATCTTGAATTTTTTCAGAAATAAATTTATCCTTCCTTCATAAAAAGCACGAATTCAGTAATTTTAACAAAAATTAAAATACATAATGGAATTGATACAAAACTAAAAAAGTAAAATTTTAACCCTTTACCTAAAGCGAATGTCTCATTGTTTACATCCATAAAACATGTGTGGATTTGAGAGTGTGTACTATATTTATTTTAAACGAATCAATGCATGTTTCAGTTTAAGATAAGATTGAGTCATGGGCTGGTTCTATTTTTAAAAAAATAATAATAATACTGGAAACTTACTGTTCTTTAAAAAAAAATAAATGTTTCACTGAATAATTTAGGAAAAATACATTTCATCTTTATAATGAATAGTTAATCATACATTATTCATTTGACCTTTGCTTTTAATATTTTAAAAATTATCAAAATATTTATAATTTTAGTTGATTACTTATTGTAATATTTTAATATATAATGCCAATTAAAAAATATATGCATTTTTGGCAAAAATTTTTGTATTAGATCAAATTTTGCTGATTTTTTAATGGACCTGGCCATCCTGAGACAATGATTTTCATACAAACTGGATCAAAATGGTACTGAAATTTTGGCCTGTGATAACAAGGAAGAATGAAACCAGTCTTGGATTATTATGGGAAAAATAAGTTAGGGCCGACTCGGAAAATGCATAATGCTTAATAACTAAAAAAGCTTGATTAATACATAAATATATTTGGTACGATTATGATTATCAATTATATCAGCAATATATTGTTTTTTTTTCAGAATTAAATTACTCTTTCTATATGAAACAACACAAATTCACTTAACAAAAATTACAAATAAAAAAATGTATGGAATTGATATAAAACTAAAAAAGTCAAATTTTGCACGTACATCTGAATTGAATGTTTCATTGTTTACATCTGAAAATTATGTGCAGATTTTAGAGAGTTGCGGAATTGAGGGAGTCTGCTGTACCTCATTTAGGCATCATTGAGACGCACCTAGTCTACTCTTGGTAAATTATGTAAAAATAACATGATTATAAATAGGTGAAAAAGGATGTTGATTACACCCTTGTTGATTACTATATAAAGATATCAGAATTGTAACCTTTAAATTTTCTTTCTTCATTATGGTTTAGCATAGAAGTTTAATGCATGATGATTCGAACATCATCATGTGTATTCTTTATCCTATAATTGTGTGCTTATGAAAGTAAATAACGGTACAAAATTCTTGTGGTTATTTTGTTTAAATTACTTAATATATTATTTGAAAAAAAAATTTAAAGTATTTTGGTCTTATTTTCAAGCATGTACCATTAAAAACATTATATATGTATATCATAGTGTTTGTTCTCAACAACAGGGAAAATTATTGAAAATCTAAAATATCAGGG
Source organism: Maratus speculifer (assembly GCA_964019185.1). Lineage (NCBI taxonomy): Eukaryota > Metazoa > Arthropoda > Arachnida > Araneae > Salticidae > Maratus > Maratus speculifer. The sequence continues at coordinate 27,961,166 of CAXHSM010001376.1, read as the reverse complement.
ATTTTCAAAGTAGTCATGGAAAAAAGGAAATTTTAAACTATATAGGAAAAGTCTACATAGTTTAAAATTTTAAGTCTATATAGGGAAATTTTAAACTATATAGGAAAAGTCAGGAAATATGCAATTATTTTCTCCAAAGTTGTGATAATGTCTGATGAGGGCGGGGATGAAGAATGATGTAAAATTCATTAAGTGATGTTGGAGAGGGAAAATAATAAAAATATTAAACAACTAAAAAAATTCTAAGAGTTAGGAAAGAATCACTAATTTTGTCAAAAGATGACAGAAATAAATAGCAAATATTATTTTATTCTTGCTTGATCATGGTCAATAAGGTTTTTCTTTGCTGGTTATGGCTACTTTGTTTTAATTGTTTGAAATCATTTGAAGAAATAACTTTTAAATCATTTTAGCACATATTTTTATATGTGTACATTTTAAGTATTAATACAGGATTCATAATGATATAGAAAGTTATAAAAAATATGGAAAGACAGGAATTCTTAAAATTGCCGGAGAAAATAATTGATTTTTTAAAATACATATAATTACAAATATTTTCTACAAAGTTGGGAAAAGTCTGTGGGGAGGACAAAATGATATAAAAAAAATCAATAAATGGTCTTGGGGGGGGGGTGAGAAATCATCAAGTTTGTCTAACATCTGAAAAAAAATCAATGAACGATTGCAGAAAAAATCGCCCATTTTGTCAAAGCATTGCAGAAATAGTGAATTTTTTTGTCTGCCCATTTGATTATGAAAATTTTTGATATTTTATCATTTATATTGTCAGACTTGTTTTGCTGGGAATACCGAATTATTAATTTTGAGCTTATCTCTGTGAATGTGAAAATTGAAATATCAATGATAAAATTTGGAGGATAAATTCTTATTGAGATGATGTAAATTTTTATTGATTTTCAAATTTTCCAGATTTGCTCATCATCAGCGAATAGTGGCAATTCATGATAAAGACTAAAGTCCATCACCGCATAGTTATCAGAGTTCTTCTTCTACACAGAGGATTGGAATATCCTACGTCAGTGTTATGTGTCCAACCAAGAGATAGTGTTTTGCTTGCTTTATTTATATACTCTTAAGGTAGGTTAATGCATCAATTTTTATCATTGAAATCTTTCTCAGTCTCCTTTAATACATTGGCAACTGACATCACTGAATTGAAGTTGGGGTTTGTATTTCTTGAAAATGGTCAACATAAAAATATAAATTGTTTTCAAAAAATAAAGTATACCTGAGGCAATAGGAGATAAAATATTTTAATGAGAGCATTGAGAACATATATTAAAACTTTGAACGCTCAACCTTTCCCTTGCTGTTTAATCCCCATGTTTATAAGAACTTTGGTTGGCAGAATGCCAAATTTATTTAATTCATGCTGTAAGGAGAATAGCCTCTGTAGCCATGATATCCTCTATGTATCAATGGAAACAGTGGTCAATGTTTTTTCTACTTTCTGTTCTAAGTAAAATTTTATTTTAAATTAAATGGATTGTGCACCTTGTACTAGTTTTCAAATTAGACTTTTCTGAAGTATGTATACATATATATATATATTTGTGGCTTTTAATAACAGGAAGTTTATTTTATTTTATTCTGCATTTATATTTATGACTCACACAAGTTTCACAACTGCTTGGCATCTGACTTGGTGGCTACGTGATAAATTCGCCTATTCTATCAACCTAAATATTCCCATCCAATGAAAACAAATAATATAAATAAATAATCTAAAAAATGACAATTTGGCAATTAAAAAATCCCCTCATTAAGGCCCCACACTTGTCACTGAAAAAAACCTGGATGATAATGTTAAGTCTACAGGGGGGGGGGTCTTTTTAATTATATTGCTCAACTTTTAATATTTTTACATAAGATAGCTGAGCACAATCTACAACCGGACTAGTTTTTATTTTTCAATTTTGGTTTAATTTTTTTTTGCAAAAATTACTTTAACTTTCGAAACCTGTTCTGAAATGGAAACTATCATAATATAATTTTTTTAAAACTAAAATCAAAAAAGTAAAAACTAGTGTGGTTGTAAATCATCCTCTGCTATTCTATTAAAAAAAATCATCTGAAAATATTAAAATTTGAGCAAGATATTTGAAAAGAGTGCCTCTATAGACGTAACATTATCATCCGGATCTTTTTCAGTCACTAGTATGGGGCCTTAATTCTCTAAAGTGGTTAATTCTAAAAAGATTAAGTTATGCTATATTGTGAGGGAGAAAGTTATTACTTTTAGTTTAATAATCATATCTGTATATCCTCTTCTTTATTATATTTGTCTTTTTAGGACTTAATTTAATAAAATAGGATTTCAATATAAGTTTTAAAATCATAAAATTCAAAAGGTACTCATAAAAAACAAAAAGGTACTTTTAAAAAAATGACTTATTTGTGATGCTTAATAAACAAACTCATCCTGAGATTGTATGGACTTCCCGATTTTCAACATGGACTAGCACTTTTACACATTCACAGTTTCTCCAGGTTTCTATCAAACTTGGTACATCAGTACAATGAGTCATCTGCACAGTGAGCCTGTTTTGTGTAGCATGTGTTAATGATGTCTGCATCAATTCAGAATCTCACTAACTGTTACCTGTCATGTGTTTTCTTTGTACAAAAGTTTGTATTTTATAGATATTCACAAAGAAATTGTTACATGTTATGAATATACAAAATGTAATAAAATGTTATCAGGTTTTCTGTGAAGGTAACACCAATGTTTATGAAGAACCTCAACAGGTTTGCTGTCTAGGATACATGTCTTCAAATAAAAGAAGAAATGATTCAAGCAAATGGGTATTTCCAGAAGCATATTGTAAGCAAAGTTTTCAAGACAATGATGAAGTCAAAATCAGAATTTAAATATGGTTGCATCAATAGGCGGTAAACTTCTATGAATGTGGGATACAAAAGTTTGTACCCAGAATAAAGGCTGCTAGTTAATCAGTTTCCAAATTTCATTAGGTAATGTTAAGTCTATGGGCATTTATCACATTCTTATATTAAATTTTTCTGACCAGGAAATTAATATTTGTAAATTTCTTTTTTTGTGCACCCAAAAAATGTTTTTTTTTCATAGTTATCAATAGATTTTTTAAATCCATGAATTAATTAAAAGGAAATGTTAAAAGATGATGAATTACCGTAAAATACCATTAATCCGCCCCCCCCCCCAAATGAAAAGGAAAATCGTACAATAGTTAGAGGGGGGCGCTTACACGGGATTTTTTCGCGATCATTCAACAAAATTTACAGGAATGAATCATCATGAAATGAATGAATCACGAATTTTTATACTTTAAAAAAAATTGTTTTTTTTTATTTTTTAAACGTAAATTCTGTCCAAAAAACGCAGAAAAAAAGAGAAATTAGTAAAACAAAGACAAAACAAGCATGAAATCAATTAAAATATCTTGAAAAACCGTGCATTTCATCAATGATTCATGATTCATTCATTTCAAAATGATTCATCCCACTCTCAATCGCCTTTGAGAATCGGGAGGGAGGGCGCTTGCGAGATGAACATTAGATTCTTTTTATCATCATGATGAACTCTGCTTAGATCGTCTCTTGTTCGATGGAAGTAAACGTGGGCATCACGCCCACGTAGGTATTCCAATACCAATCGCCTTTGAGCCTTTGAGTCTCGGGATTTTTTGAAAATTTCAAATACTTTATAAAGTGGGGAGGGGGTGCTTGATCGGGAAGGGCGAATTAACGGGATTTTACGGTAGGATAAAAAATTTGAAATTTTTTTATATTTTTAGGCGAATGTTTTAAAAACATTTTGTTAATTAAGAAAAGAAGAGTACGCAGAAAAAGATATTGAAAAGTTTAATTTACTGGGAGATATTTTAAATATAAATATACATCAAATTCCCATTAACTTTACAAGAATGCAGAATTCAAATGATTTGGTAGCAGCCTTAACAAATGCTTAGACAATGAAGACAAATATGTCAAAAAATAAGGCATGTACCAGTAAATATTTTGTAATGGTTATTTTATTAGTTAAAAGTTTTTAGAATGAGTACGTGGCATTGTACCTGTAGTTTTCAAAAATTCCATTTGTGTATGTTTTTTTATACTACAAAACTTTAAAAATAAAATTATTTTTACTACATTACTCTTATTAGATTTTGCTTTCATTGTGAAGACAATATTTATTATATCAATTTAAAAAAAATTATGACTATATCCTGGGAGTGATATTATTTCTGAGAAAATATTCATTATCAAAAACTTATTATCACTAATGGGGAAAATATGAGAGAATTTTGATGTAAAGTACTATTTTCCGCCCCGTTGAATATATTTCTTAAATTTGTTAAAATACTGTCACAGAACTATCCATGTAGAAAGACTTTACTATATCAATGACTAGTAGATTAAGCCTCTTATGCTGGTTCATTTTTCAACTAAACCTTTAATGAAACAAAAGGAGGAATTCGATCTTGTACTTTAAATTAATATGGACCTTCACCTGAAAAGTTTTTCTCTATTTTCTGAATACGATGCCATCGACATTTCTCCCTTACATTATCTCATGTGTTAAATAAAATTTGGACTATTCAGAAGTAATTATTTTAAAGTAGATCATCATTGTAAAGTTTGCGAGGAAAATACGGCCATTATGATAATCAGAAATTAATATGCCCTGTAGTTACTGCACTTCTTAAAAAAAGGGGGGGGGGAGAATTGCAATGATTATAGAGATTAATCATTGAACTTAAACAATGTTTTGGTTATTCACTTTCATTTCTTAATTCTTTTAATCTGGATTTTTTCAGCCTTTTGCTATATATGGTTCTGATAGTTTAGATAGAATATCTGTATGTTATGTTACATTTAATGATATATGTCTTCTTATAGCAGTTTTACTACTGTAAAAACAGTATTAAACTTTCATATTTATAAGAAATGCGAATCAAGTAAAAGAAGATTTTCAAAACTGAATTGTTTGAATAAAATTAAAATAATATAATTTTAACTGTTATTTCTTTTTATATACCAGTTTTGATCATGTAACTATTAACCTAAAAAAAATAAACCTTGATAACTGATTTTGATAGACAAATAAATCTCTACTTTTTATCTAATAAGATCTTTCTAATATTCCGTAATCTGATTTACAACCAATTTAGACATCAAACATCAGAAATTTAACGATATGGCTTCAAACGCCCAAAGTTTGCTACAAAACAGGGTTAATTACATGAAAAAACACATTCCATTAAATAATGTCAAATTGCCTTTGACTGAATTGACTTTCATTAACAAAACTGTTTGAAAATGACAAAGAAAGTTAGCTATGCAAAATTTTTAATAATGTTTTTGGCAAACAGAAGGTATTTTTTGCATTTTTCTAATGAGCATAATTTGATGTAGAAATAAATATACTTGTTATTTTTAAGATGTTGCTACTCATCTGTTGATGTTACTATTAAGTCTGTTACCTAAATAAACCTAAAATGATTAATTTGTCACAAGGCTGTAGCTAAGGGGCTCAGCCTCCTAAATTATTTTGCGCCTTCGCTGGAAACAGGGTTGCCGGCTTTTTTTAGTTTTATCCACTTGAAAAAAGCCAACTTTTATTTTTAAAGTGTTAAATTATATCGAATCGATATTAAATTTGGATTGATTTATTTTTAATACATTTTTGAATTTTTACTGCTAAAAAAGTTATAAATTTCTAATTAATTTTTTAAATAAATAAGTCTATAACCATTCGAAATAAACTGTGAAGGCATTATGTCTGAAAAAATATATAAATCTTGGAAAAAAGAAAATATACTCCAAATATGTATTTTAAACTTCTGTATTTCATAGTTCTACTTATACTACTTATAAATTCTTATGAATTATGACAAAATGTAACGCATCAAAGTATTCATGGAAACATTCTTACAGGTCAATATGTAAAGATTAAGTCATAGAATGAACAATGTTGAAAGAGAAATTAGGAAGGATTCATTATTTGAGAAAGGTTTAATACATAATTACATAAAATTAAACAACAAAAAAAGTTCCAATAAAATTTGTTGAATTAAAATGAATGGCTCTTTGTTATTTAAAAGTGCATATATGCACTCTTGCATGAATATATTCATGCATATGGTAATTGAGAATACTGAAATAAATTGTGAAATATAATATATTATGAAATATACATTATTCATAATAACTATTTTTAATAATGAGAAATGGTGTTTTTATATATATATATGATTTAAAATATTTAGAAATAATAAATCATGACATTTTAATAACTCTTAAAATTAGTTAAGTAATAAAACATGTAACTAAGTAACCTTTGTCCTCTTTAATTTCATAAAGTAGTAAAAATGGAAAAACAAGGGTGGGGTTAAAGGTCAATGTAAATCAGAAAAAGCACTTGGTTAAGCCATTTTATAATTTTGCTGACATATTTGCAATTCTGACTATAAACTACTGGCAACTCCATCAATGTGTTACTCTAGTATTGATGTCTTCATTATTGAAAAATTGGGTTATAATCCGATTTGTCAAAATTAATCATAATTAAAGTCCCAATTTTCCATTTTAATAAATAAATTTATTAAACTCAAAGTAAATTAAACATCAATAAAACTAGTTAAAGACAGTTTAAAATGTGTAGCTTACAATTAAAATGCTTCACTGTATAAAAGCCAATTTTGGCCAAAAAAGACAGTTAAAGCCAATAAAAGTCACCGGCCTGGCTTTTCTTAAATTTTAGCCGACTTTTTTGCAACCCTGCCTGAAAAAGATTCCAAGCTAACTTAATGAATTTATGTTCCGAAAGTCTGAATAAAATTCTATTCAAAAATCTAATTTCCTTTAAGGCCCTTTAACAGTAGTTTTGCAGAAATACTACATTATAACTAAAATAACTGTTTCAACACTCCTTCATCTTATTTGCACAACATATGAGGCTACATTATATTTAAATTGCACTAGTTTCACATTTTACTAGCTTCACATTCACGAATTTTACTTCATCATTTTCTTTTCTTAGCATAAAATGATGTTACAAAAGTTGTTACAACAGTTTAACACGTTCGCTGCCACTTACGTGAAGATGTGATGATAGTTATTGCCGCACTGTTGAAGTGGGTTTTTCCCAGAATCCGATTTACTTTTTATAACAAAGAGTCAGTGAAAGATTTTCCCACGCCAGAGCGTGACTGGCTATTGGGCATCACCCCACACCACGCGCTGGCACGTGAGTGGCCCCTTAACGTTGGCCCCATGTCACGCGCTGGCTCGTGAACGGCAGCGAATATGTTAATATGATATATAGTACCTACACTGTGAATATGCACTAATTTATCTTTCTGCGCCAGAGAGAGAGAAAAAGAATATATGATCCTCTCCCTATTCCCTTTTATCTATGGCCCTGATTAATGTTCAGCTGCTCGGCCGAAATTACTTTATGATAATCAGAACTTTATAGGTAGTAATTTTTTTAAAATCTAGGTTAAATCATCAAATATTGTTCCATTGGCCATCTTTAACATTTCAAAGTTTTTATCCATTTGGAAAATGGTTGTTGTTTTCAGTAGATAATAGATCTTGCAGTGTCCGAATTTTATTTTTTTTAACGATCCTTTGGCTTTTTTTTTTTAACGTCCGTGATCCTTGGCATCTTTTTCTCTTATTGGCGATTCAAGCACTCGAATACGCCAACTGGTGGAGAAAAGATGTAACTTCTCCATTCAGGATAACGCGTGTAAGCCCATTGCATTACATGCGTTTTAAATTTGTTCAGAACAATTATTCTTTTGCACAATTTCAGATTTCATGTGACATTTGTTTTCTGTCTTATATGACGAAGTAAATATTATACGAATTTGAATACCTAAAACTTTTAAATACATTTATAATAAAGAATTGATTCAATGGGACTTTAACATTAGTTAAAGGGAAATTGAAGGGACAGTTATCCTGTATCGAAGGCTGCGAGCAGCGCCTCTATATGCCGTTTTAGTTCCCTCTCTTATTGCGAATCTCTAGTGGAAGCCAGGTTCAAAGTTCCTGACCCACGTCCCGAATAACCGAGTTTCTAGTGGAAGGGGTAAGCTCAGAGCTCGAAAGCTACCGAACGACCACAGCTATATCGTGTATATTATTAAACCAATAGCTGACCACTTGCAATAGAACCTAAATCTAACATGACATTTTGATTAGAATTTCATTTTCCAAATACTAAACTATAAATTTTAAATTACAAAATTTGTTAATTTGCATTTTTTTGGACATTCAGACTAATGCTTTTTTAGTATTAGTAAAATTATTGCAGATGCAAAATACATAATAGTAAATATCCTTTTGACCATTTACTTCATAATAATTAAACATTAATTTAAGTAGCGGAGTGACTTCAGCAATAGATGCATATTTTTAACAATGTATAATAAATTCGCCAGTTGCTGGGTAGCTGATTATGGAAGATTCATTCAGTATCTTTTAATAACATTTCTAAAAGAAAGACGTATATGGAAAAGAAAAAAATGAATAAATAAATGAAACGAAATATCGAAAATTTATTTCAGAATTTTTTTTTTATTGCAGGATGTTTTCTTTTGTGATAGTAATAACTCATAATTGCATAAATTTTCATACGAATAATTTAATACGTTTCAAACATTACGGTTCTTTAAAGATAATCGGCGATATGTTTTTTTTCCTCCCTTTTTTAAGTGGATAATATTAGCTAGTATAGGGTTCATACGGTTATCGTTATTTTTCCGGTAAAATATCAGTATTTTTTTATATAAAAATAAATTTAGTTCAAAAATTCACCTTATTTATCGAGAGATTTTCTATAAGAAAATTCTAGTACTAAAAAATTTCCTGATCTTCAAATCTCGCAAACCAGCGGTCGTGCTAAAAGTAGGTAATATTTCTAAACATACTTGTTTCGATATTTCAGGACATATTTACTTGGCATAGTACTTTTCCTACTGTGATCGCTTAACGAAATTAGCCATTTTCCGTCATTAGTTATTGCCGAAATTAACGAATTTTTCTGCCAATGCTTATTTAAAAAAACAATTTTTCTCCGCAATCGTACCCCTATATTCAAGAATTTTTCTGAGATAACTTGCTGAAAGGCATCTGATTTTTCCCCGATAATTCGCCGAAATTCTCAATATTTTTCTGCGGTCGATTGCCAAAATTCGCAATTTCGAGATCACGTGCAAAAAGTCTCGATTTTTTGCTGAAATTTGCTATTTTTTCGTGATCGATTGTTAAATTCGTGATTTTTTTCAGTGATCATTTCCCGAAATCCTTGATTTTTTCCGTGACTTTGTGGAAATACGTGATTGTTTTCGTGATCATTCGCCGAAATTCGCGCGCAGAAATTAGTAAATCTCACCGCAATCCTTTGCTAAAATTCACGCTTTTATTCCACGATTTTGGACCAAAGTCCGTAATTTTACTCCGCGATCGTTTGCGAAATTCACAATTTTTTTTTGCAACCGTTTTCTGTACATGACATGTTGACGAAATCGTGAAGTTTTACCGATGTTATTCGAGGAATTTCGCGATTTTATTCCGAGAATGTTTCACGGGTTTTTCTCTATTACCGATTGTCAAAATTTACGATTTTTACCGCAGCCGACTATGAAAATTGCGAATTTCTACAATTTTTTACCGAAATATAAGATTTTTCTGCGCAATCATTTTCCAAAATTCACAGTTTCTTCCGATATCACTTGTCGAAATTCACGATTTTATTCCGCGATCATTTGCCTAAATTCGCAACTTTTTTCGGTGATCATTCGGCGAAATTTGCAATTTTATTTCACAAGTTTTTCAAGAAATTCATAATAATTCCTACACGAAATTCACTTTTTTACGCGACCTTTTGACGAAATCGTGATGTTTTTCTGCAATCGTTCGACGAAATTCGCGATTTTATTCGGAAATAGTTTTTACTACTGAATACCGAAATTTAAGATTTCTTCCACGACTAGGAAAATTAAAAGAATTTTCCTTGATCACTTAATGGAATTCACGATTTATTTCCGTGATCATTTTCTGAAATTTGAGATTTTTCCCATCGATCATTTGTCTGCATTCGCGCTTTTCTCATGGAACTTTTGCCAACATTAGCGTTTTTCCGCGATCGTTTGCCGATATTTATGAATTTTTAGAGATCTTTTGCAAAATTCGTGACTTCCTCCGCGATCATTTTATGAAATTCGCGATTTTATTTCGTTATCGTTTCATAAGATTGGGTACATATTTCTTCCATAGTTCAAAGGAATTCGGGATATATATATACATGACCTATTGACGAAATTGCAATATTTTTCTGCAATCGTTCGTCAAAATTAGCAATTTTATTCCACGACTGTTTTACAAAACGCGGAAATAAATTTTATTTTCGTTTGACGAATTCAGCGATTTCATTCCGTGATTGTTTGACGATATTGACCTTTTTTTTTTTCGAGATATTAAGGAATGAATTTTGCGGTATTTTCCGACGACAGAGTGTAGAATTTTGAAATTTTTTTCCTGCAACCTACTAGCAATTTTCTCGATTGTTTTCACAAGATCGATTCAAAAATTTTCGCTGCATGCTTATGTCGCCGTTTGATGAATTACGTGTTATAATCCCCGGGAAAATATCAAAATCATGATTTTTTGCCTATAAATAGTTATCAAATTTCGTGATATTTTGCTAACCAATTGGCAAAAATCGCGTTTTTTGTTTGCCACAAAATTACCAAATTCACGATTTTTTTAATGTCCGACGGTAAAAAAGTGGAAGTCTTGGCCGGGAAAGATTTATAATATTTTTCCCAAGATCGAATGATGAAATTTACGATTTTTTTAGACTGAGGGACAAATTTCTCGAATTTTTCCGTGACTAACTATGAAGTCTCTTCATTTTTTCGTGGAATTTCGTGTTTTCAACCTGCATCCATTCGCATATTTCCTGTTGCAATCTATTTTTTAAATTAGATTCCATTTTGAAATATGTTTCTATTAGTCGCTTAAGCTATGATGGGTTATATTATACCACACTTAATTTTATAGAGGATTTTTACCAAAATCTTTTAAGTAAATTTTTCTTTTATAATTTTTGTGAAAAAATTGTAAATTTTAATTTTTCTTATTTCTTCGAATACCATTATTCGAAATCTCTGTTATGAATTCGACTTTGTATAACCACTATTACCTTGCCATTGAAAGAGTGAAAATCAATAGTATTTGAGCAGTTTTTTTCAATTGTGACCAGCGATCATTATTTAATATTAAATATTTAATTTTATTAATTCTCTATTTAGTGATCAAGAAATTTCCTTATGGAAAAGCATCTACTGTCTTCCAAGGAAAATCGTTTATTTGGGAATTATTAAAGAAGAATTTTTCCCAGAAAAGTCTGAAAGATACGTAAAATAATTCTTTCAAATGAGTAAGGTAATTCGGCATCTTTTAATTCATACTGACGTGAAACCTTATGTATGTGAGATATGCAACAAGAAATGCTCTAATAAGAGTATTTTAAACAAACATTTATTAATTCATACTGGCGAGAAACCTTTTGCTTGTAAGATATGCAATAAGAAATTCTCTCATAAGCATAATTTAAGTACACACCTATCCCTCCATACTGGGAATAAACCTTTTACATGTGAGATTTGCAATAAGAAATTCTCTCAGAAGTCTGTTTTAAAAACACATCTATCAATTCATACTGGTAAGAAAGCTTTTGAATGTGAGATATGCAGCAAGAAATTTTCTCAAAACAGTTATTTAAAGAAGCATCTATTAATTCATACTGGTGAGAAACCATTTGCTTGTGAAATATGCAACAAAATTTTTTCTAGAAACAGTGATTTAACCAGGCATTTATTAAGTCATACTGGTGAGAAACCTTTTGTTTGCGAGATATGCAACAAGCAATTCTCACGTAATAGCTATTTAATCAAGCATCTGCTTATCCATGCAGGTGAGAAACCTTTGGCATGCGAAATATGCAACAAGGCGTTTTCTCAAAACAGTACTTTAACCAAGCATCTGTTTATTCATACAGGTGAAAAACCTTTTGCATGTGAGATATGTAACAAAAAATTCTCACTAAAGCCTAACTTAAATACACATCAGTTAATTCATATTGGTAAGAAGCCTTTCATATGTGAGATATGCAACAAGAAATTCTTACGTAAAAGCTCTTTAAACCAGCATCATTTAATTCATACTGGGGAGAAATTTTTTGTATGTGATATATGCAACAAGAAATTCTCACGTAAGAGCTCTTTGAACCGGCATCGGTTGATGCATACTGCGAAGAAATGAGAATTTCTTGTTGCATATATTACATACAAAAAATTCTCACGTAAGAGCTCTTTGAACCGGCATCGGTTGATTCATACTGCGAAGACATCTTTTGTATGTGAGATATGCAACAAGAAATTCTTTCAACAGAGTGATATAAGCCAGCATCTATTAATTCATACTAATGAGAAATCTTTTGTATGTTAGATGTGTAACAAAAATTTCCCTTGAAAATATTAGCTAAGCAAGAATCTGTTACTCATCCAAATGAGAAATATTTTGTGTATAAGATATGCGGGAAGAAATTCTTACATTAGAGCCATTTAAACAAACATATGTTAATCCATAACCGTGAAAATTCTTATGTATGTGAAAGATGCACCAAAATAATTTGTTAAAACAGTAATTTAAAAATTCATTCTTGTGAGAAAGCTGTTGTGTAAGATAAATGAAAGAAGAATTTTTGAAAATTGCAATCTAAAAGTTAAATTGTTATTTGCTGTTAACTATTTTTAATACATGTCTATATGTCTATTTTTAATACATGTCTCATAACAATATTATATAGTTATAAGAGTGACATTTCATGCAAGTAGTACAGTCATTTAAATAAAACACGTTCCAATAAAAATGTTTAAAATTTAATGTAGTAAATCTTCATATTGTATCAACATTATCTGTGGAAAACACATCTTTATTTTAATATTGTTTTATATTTTCTCAAAAGTCTAACAGTTCTGTTTTTATATTTTGCATAATATAGATTTGAAAGTTTGTAATATTCTCTCATGATTGAAGCTATTTTAGTTTGACACTCGTGTTATCATAACAGGATATTACACAATGAATTCTTTGTTTAATAAACTGACTTTCTTACAAACTGAAAAATCTTTACTTTTAAATGGCTGCTACTCCCAAATTGTCTGCAGTATCAAAAATAAGATATAGTTAACTGTAAAAATATTTACTTAAGTCTTTAAAAGACTGTTATTTAAAAAAGAAATGAAATATCTATAAGGTTTTAAAATGTAAATGCAGTAGACTCCCTCAAATCCGCATAACTTGGAACCAGAGGCTTTGCGGATTTTAGAATTTTGCAGATTTCTGGTCATTGCTTTGTTTACATTTTTTTACAAATAATTTGAATGTAATTAATAATGAAATCAAAAGTATAATGAATGCATACAATATACTAAAATATAAAAAAAAGTAATAAACTAAAATAATAAAAATTTAGATATTTTTTAAAATGATTAAAATACTAAAAGGAAAGGTTAAGTTAATAATCAATGAAGTACAATTAAATATTCATTATAAAAGAGGAATTGTGTTTTTCCTAAATTATTCAATAAAACTTGTCTCATAAAGGTACATTATTAGTTCACATCAGGATCAAAAAATAATGAAACTTTATTTCAGGTGTAGCCAGACTTAATAACTAAAAAAGCTTGATTAATACATAAATATATTTGGCAAGATTATGATTACCAATGATATTAGCAATATCTTTATTTTTTCAGAAATAAATTATTCTTTCTTCATGAAAAAGCATGAATTCAATAACCTTAACAAATATTATAAATTAAAAAATGTATGGAATTGTTATAAAACTGAAAAAATCAATTTTTGCACCTACATCTGAACTGAATGTTTCATTGTTTACATCCGTAAAATATGTGCGGATTTTAGGAGTGCGGATTTGAGGGAGTCTACTGTAAATGTAGTACAATGTGTGTTAAAATTTTGCTTTTTCATCCAATTCAATCCTTATTTAAAACAATTTGACTTACTGAAAAAGTATTTAAGACTCTAATTGAATTGTTTTTCATATGTTAGTGTGTTGAACTATGTGTTCATGTGCAACCTGTCTTTAAATGTTTATTTGGATTTTATTGTTTGGCAACTGTCTTTGAATTCTGTTTTCTGTAGTTTATATTTTGACATGCGATATGTAGCTTGGGTATTGTATATTGTAGATTGTATTTCTATTAAATCTATTTTTCCCGTTCAAACTGTGCTTCTTACTCTGCTTTGCTACACATGTAAGTAGTATGTTTTACAATTTAATTTCAACTGGTTATGTTGCACAGGAGCTTATTTTATTTTGAATTTCGAATATTTATTTAACAGTTCAAATTATATTTATGTGAAGAAGTGCGATTTAACACATGAAATATGAGTAAGCAGCAACAGAATTTCACTATGTTAAATAAAAGCAATTCCGATGTTTGGAAATTTAAAATGGAAATGTTACCGATACAACTTTACGGGCTGTTATTACATCGGAACAATTTACTTAAGCTCGAGCTGATCGAGATGCTTGGACTAAAGAAAACAACCCAAAAACACTCGACTTATGGCCGCGTGGCGATTTCGTTGAGGCCAGAAGGAGTTAAGGCAATTTGTAACTAAACAGTGATGTACCGAAAATGACTCGCCTGTAATTGAGGCAGCTAACGGATCGGTGATGAAAAAACAGTTGTATTTATTTTGCCAGTAATAATGTAATGGCTTCTTATACTCTAGAAAGCAAATTTCTTCAGGTGCCCTTTTGCATTCATTATTTATAAAAAAATAATTAAAAGAATATAAATAAATACAGTGGAACCTGCCTAAAATGACCACCCTCGGGACCGACTAAATTGGTCACCGTATAGAGGTGGTCATTTTGTGAAGTGTCTTTAAAAATAGCACGTTAAAATTTTATGATTTCTAAAAATAAAAAAATATACATACGTAAAAAGACACTACATTAAGTAATGAATTGATTAATTAAAAATTATAATAACTGAATTACTGATTTAAAATATACTACAAAAATATAATTAAATGAAACATTATTATTATTATTTCTGAATTCATTTGAAGAGCTTCCAAAGTGATTTATTTACTAAATAACTCAAAATGCAAACTACACCTATTTAAAACCCAATTTTATTTTGATTGTAATTGCATAATGATAGAATTTCTATAACTAGCAATAACAAGCTATTCAATAAAAAATTATGCAAAATTTTATGAAATTTCATTTACAGCAAAAAAGTCAGAAATTGTTGCTTAAAATACTTTTTTCAGTAATTAGATTTCTGTTATACCTCAAAGTTTCCTAAATAAATCCAGCATTGGTAAATATTTATTTAGTTTTTTAATTACGTTTTCATTTTTTGCAAACCGTTAACATTTCTGCGTCAGAAATTTTACCATTTTCTTCGATTTCAGCTGTTTTTATTTCTTTTTCATTTGTAAACGTATCACAAATTCCTTGCTTCAATCTTACATGTTCAGTGAAAGAATTGCATGTTGAGATCACAGTCTAAATTCATAAATAATTCAGTATTCACTTTTTCATTTTCAAATTGATTTATATGTTTTTAAATATTCGAAAGGCCACTGTCATAATTTACCCACTGTGAATTATCGATATCTTCAAAAATTTGTTACAAAAAGCAAGATTTTTTAAAGCGTTTTTCGATTTTTCTGACTCTTAGAATCATTTTCTTCAAATCTTTGCAAATATTCCGATTTTCTTTTTTTAAACATTGTTTACATAAATTTTCCAAATAATTTTTTTTTTTTTTGCTGTTGCTCTTTGACTATTATTTTTCATAAAATTATTAATTTTATTTTATCTTTTAAACAAAACTTTTTTTATTGTTTAGATTTTTAAGATTTCTATTCTTTATTCTCCATACTTTTAGAAGAATGATAACTGCATTAAAAATAAAAACTTGAAAAAACTAATTAATACAACTAAAACATAATGTTAAATTTTACAGATATTCGAAGCAGAACATGTGCAGGTATATTCTAAGAATTTATGCAAACATATGACAAAGGATCCCTTTTTAAAACAAATCCGAAGAATCGCAAGTCATGTCCCAGATAAACATAGAATTACTGTAAAAATTTGAAACTTTTGTTGCATCGTCACTCCACCCCTTTTATAGAAAACAATTACTTTACTCTACTATGGAGCGTTCTCATTGGTTGAAATAGAGATATTTTATAAAAGCGGGGTAGTAACGATACAGCAAAAGTTTAAAATTTTTAACAGTGATTAATTTGTAATTAAGTTATCTAATGAGTAGCAGGCGCAAACATTCCTAACCTATGATTTGTCAATATACCTGCAAGAAACATTACTCATTTCTAAAGAGAGTTCACTTTAGACAGTTGCAAAAACTATTATACAATAAAATGCAAACTGGTCATTTTATACATTAAACAGGTGGTCACTATTTGAGATAAATTTATGTACTTTTATGAATGAAAATAAAAATTTTGAAAATAGTCAATTTAGTCTTTTAATTAAAAAAATTTCCATATGCTAAAAAATAAGTAGTCACATTTACAGGTTCAAATAACGTTAACAATGACAGACAAGATAGTCACTTTACACTATAGACAGATGGTCACATTACCGAGAAATTCTCATATTATTTTACACTAGCTGACCCGCCCGGCGTTGCCCGGGTCCGTATTAACAATATTAAACGAACTTGAAATTTGCATGATTTTATCATTAACTCGAAACATGCAGAAATGCATTGTCTGAAATACGTGGCCACTGACTGTGTGAAAAATCGGTTTAAAAAACAGCTAATGTTAAGCTCTAAAAATACTCAAAATGAGCGATGAGAAATGTGGGAGGGAATATGTATCTAACGACTGCGTGATTTTCGTGTTAAAGTGTTGATATTTATCAAAAATCACTGTTAAGTCACGTAACTAATTATTTCTTTTTCATATAGAAATCCCAATTGAAATATTTTGAATTTCAAACTAATTATATCACTCTTAAATCCGACTATACCATGAATGAAATCGATACTCGCTCGTAGCTAAAATGTTGGTATGTAGTATTATAATTTCAGAGCCATTTAACAAAAGTAAGTGTTATTTTTAATCAAATCGTGCATAATATCCACTCTATGGATAAATTCCTAACCGTAAACTTTTTTACCGTAACCATAACCTGCATGTAACCTAACTTTGACTTAACAGTACCTTACCGTAAATTAAATATAACATAAATGTAACCTAGCCTTCACTTTATTGTAACATATCCTTATTCTAACCATAAAACAAATGCGATTTAACTTTAACCTAACTTTAACTTAACCGTGACCTAACTGTAACCTAACGGGATATTAAATATAATCAAAGACTTACCGTAATGTAATTGCAACCTAAATGTTACCAAACCATATATTGGTTTCATGTCCATGGAAATTATTTTGTCTTGTTCGGATCTGGTTATGATTCATTAGAACATTTTTGTCGGGTTCAGATTTTAGGTATTTTTTGATATTGAGTTATAATGTTCGGGACGTATTCATGTCCATGGAAATTATTTTGCCTTGCTCGGATACAATTATGGTTCCTTGGAATATTTTTGTCGGGGACAGATTTGTTTCAATTCAGATTTCGGCTTTTTCTTCAAATGGAACTTTTGGGTTCGGGTTTTCTTGCGTGTTCACGGAAATTATGCTGCCTTGTTCGAATAAGAACATGCTTCACTGGAATATTTTTTTTTCAAGTTCAGATTTCGTGATTTTTTTCAAAGAATTTTTTTAGGTTCAGATTCAGTTCAGGTGAATGGAAATTTTTTGTCTTATTCAGATCCGGTTACGATTCTTTGTAATATTTTTTATCAGGTTCCGATTTTTTTCGATTCAAATTTCAGGTATTTTTTCAAATAGAATTTTTAGGTTCGGATCTCGTTCATGTCCACGGAAATTATTTTGTCATACTCGAATCCAGTTATGATTCTTTCGAATATTTTGGTCGAATTTAGATGTGGTTTGGGTCAAATTTCAGTTTTTTTCAAATCGAATTTTTTAGATTCGAGTTGGGTTTATGTCCATAGAAATTATTTCGTCTTGCTTGTATTGGGTTATAGTTCTTTGGAATATTTTTGTCAGGTCCAGATTTGGTTCAATTCAGATTTCGAGTTTTTTCTTCAAATATAACTGTTGAGTTCGGGTCTTCTTGCATGTTCACGGAAATAATTCTGTCTTGTTCGAATAAGGACATGCTTCACTGGAATATTTCTGCCAAGTTCAGATTTCGTTCAGTTCGCGATTTTTTCAAAGAAATTTTTTAGGGTTCGGATTGTGTTCATGTCCATGGAAATATTTTGTCTTGTTTGGATCCGGTTGCGTTTGTTCGAAATAGTTTTGTCAGATTCAGATTTGGTTCGATTCAAATTTCGGGAATTTTTTTGAATGGGAGTTTTAGGTTCGTATCGGGTTCATGTCCACGAAAATTATTTTGTCTTACTCGAATCCGGTTATGGTTCTTTCGAATACTTTGGTCAGATTTAGATGTGGTTTGGGTCAAAGTTCAGGATTTTTCAAACGAAGTTTTTTAGGTTTGAGTCGGGTTTATGACCATGGAAAGTATTTTGTCTTGCTGGGATCGAGTTATAGTTCTCTGGAATATTTTTATCGGTTTCAGATTTCGTTCGAGTCATATTTCGGGTTTTTCTAAAGAAAATATTTAGGTTCGGGTCAGATTTCATGCCCACGAAAATTATTTTTCCTTTGTTTGAATCGGGTTATGCTTCACTTGAACATATTTGCGGGATTCAGATTTGGTTCGGGTCAGTTATCAAATCCATAGTTTTTCCCAAACAGAATTTTTAGGTCAGGGTCGGGTTTATACTCACGGAAATTTTGTATATCACGGATCGGAGTGTGGTCTGTTTTTTTTTTTCTGGTTGGAATCGGGTCATGTTTAAATTAGTCTAAACATTAAGGCTATAATCAGTTTTGCTACTATTCTTTTTATGGCTATTTCTGATAGATAATTTACTTAGCTATTTGATAATTTATTATGGTGAATGAATTGTTTGCTGATACAAACAATTGTACGCCAAACAGCTATTTTATTTTTGTTTTAAAAACAAATTAAAGCCATATTACAATTTTAAATTGAATAGAACACATTTAAATTTAATCAGTGATTAAAAAAATAAACTCATAGAAAAGTGTTGTGTAATGTTTTTTACTGCAGCACAGCTAATGACGCATACATTCTAATGTTCGAAATGCCAAAAATATGCGTACAACCATATAGTAAAAAGAAATTAATAGAGTGGCAGTATAATGTCTTGGGGTGACGCAAAAAATGTAACTCTAAAATCCGCGACATTAAGTCCAAATAAGCACCAACAAAAGCATGTGCTTTGAAACTCCGATCAATTCAAACTGGTTTAAACCAGTATTTGTTTGTTTCTGTTTTTTACCTTTTAAACTGTTATTGAATAGATGACTAAAATTTCGTTTAAAAAATAACGTTTTGTGCCATTATTGCCTGTAATACACGATCAGAATGCATGAAAGATACAATTAGATAATCATAGGCAAGAATTATTTGATTATTTTTATCACATGACTTTGAAATATCAATATAGAAGCATCATTTAAGACTTTGCTTGAAAAATCAACATTCTTTCGTTAATGTCTTAAAATCGTCTGCACTCTGAAATCTAGATTTTAGATTAATATTATTATTTAAGTGTTCATGCATGATTTTAAAAGAATATTTTCATCACTATATTTTATATATTGACATTTTTCATCTACGTTATAAAGTATTAAACATTTCTGAAAAAAAGAGAAAACTTCTAGTAATACAATTTTTTACTTCAAATCATATAGTTTCAATATTTTATTTAATTTTGTTTTGACATTTAATTATTTTTAATTTTCAAATTTCAATTATTTTAAAAGCAAACATTTATTTTAATAAATAATATAATAGAAAAAAAAACATTAAAAAAAATTACGATTTCTTCGTAAAATATGCTTCAGCTGTAATTCATTTCTTCCAATCCGTCTTATTAATACAAAATTCCTTCCTCGTGCTTTATTTTGAGACATTAAAATTTCAGCGATAAATGGTTTCCTCTTGCAAATCTTTCTTTCTTTCGGTTTACTTCGCCACCACCTATCTTTTTCCTCCATGGCGTACAGCAGCTGTGATAAAAAAAAATCCTCATTTAAACTGACAGTTTGCCAGTCTGTGAATTTTAAAGGTCAGTCTCAGTTTTTAAAATTATTTCTGCTAAAATTTTATGCAACCAACCAACCATAAAAGAATGAAAAGGAAAAAAGCTAAAAAAAGCGATTTTTTATGAGAGTGAGGTTTGGAATTTAATTAATTACTCAGTTAATAAATAGAATTTTGAAATTCTGAGCGTCAGGTGCATCAGGAGAGATATTGGGCTACTCTCAGAAAAATTTTGAGCTTCGTACGTACCGTAGTTTTCGCTAACTATCGCAGACACACACACACAGACAGAGCGATTTGTTATTTTATTAATATAGATAAGCACAAATTTTTTTTGCAAAAGTGGTCACTTTAGCCAGGTGGCCACTTTACCAAGGTAGTCACTTTAGCATTTTTCACTATATTAAACTGTATCTCATTTTATGAAATTAATATACGTGGCTGAAGTTTAATGCAAGTTCTTTCCTGTATAATAGAAAGCAGATAGTATTTACAGGATCGCACAAAAGATTTCGACCATTATACTGTATCTAGAGTACTGTATACTATAATAGCAAAATTTAGATATTTTTAAAACTCCGATATAGTACGAACGCAACTCATTTGCTACGCTTCACTTGCGAGTTTCAACTTCTTTCTTGCTAAGTTTGTTATTGGTGAAAGAAGACACATAACAACACACACCTCATTTAAAAATTAACTCCATTTAACTCCATCGATTGTTTGAAAAAAAATCGTTAATGAGACAATGTGCTCCAAAACAGTCCAAATATCCCAGTCTATATTACTGCAGTCATTTTTATTCGCAAGTGCATAATATTAACAGATGGACGCCTTAAAAATGTCAGAGAGAGTATACAGCTTCCTATTTGGTAGATTTCGTAAGAAATACTACCTATTGCACTCATAACCATGCTACGAATTTTCAAAAATACCTTCACAACTTTCCATTATCTGATTTTCAGGAATCCAAGACCTCTCCGCCTAAAAAATTCACACACGCACACATATATACATATATGTGTGTAATAAATTTTGTCCGCACAATAAAAGTCGCAATGATACACGAATCGTCTTTAATTCGCCAAAGATATTGAGACGGTTAATATCTCGGCGGGAATTACAAATGGACAAAATCGGCTCAAAGGGGTGAAAATGGGGAGAATAAAAAATTGGAACACCGTCTTAAATGGTAAGATAAAACCAGCTCTTACAGAAAAAGACAGGAAAAAAATAAACATTTTTCGCTAAAGAAGTTGCCAATAATTAAAATAAACAATAAAATTCTCACCGCAACAATTACTTTTCGATGGCAAAATTGTGCAAAAATATGAAATAATTTGTGGCACATAAATACAAATAAAAAGCAATTAGTTACTGCAACTTTACGTAGTATGGTAGTACACTGCAATAATGTCATAGTACAGATATTTAAGTCATTTTAATCTGATAATATAAGTGCTTAAAATTGTAAAATGACTTTACAGCAAAAACGAAATACAGTGGAACCTCCAAATAAGGGACACCTATGGGACCAGAACTTTTGTCTCTTTAATAGAGGTGTCCCTTAATCGGAGTTTTTATTACTGTTTTAATTAATCGTCCAGAAGAATATATAAAAATAACAAAGCACTAAAGATGAAGTTTAAATGTATTCGAAGTGTGTAAATTATGTTAACCAGGCACACAGGGAATAGAGAATTAATTAATAAAAATTTTCAACTGATTACTGAATTCATTAAATAATTTGCAGAATTATTGATTTATATTTTTTATGTAAACTATGTACATGCAGAAACAAAAAAGAAAAACATTTAAAAGAATTTTACTTGAAGTAATCAACCAAAAGTGATTGTTTTGCAAATTTAAAATTTTCACTATGAATTTTTCAAGTGTTCATTTACCATACATTTAAATTTCAGTTCTTCATTATTAGCAATATTTACAAAAAATGTATTCAACTGCTTTCCGTATTTTAAGGACACATCTTTCAATTGCTCTGCTCAGCAAGTAGAAAATGTTTTGACTCATTCAGAGATTAATTTTTAACGGAAAGATGTAAAATTGGAACGCTATTTGGAATCAAATTGTGCCTTCAACTTTTAAATAAATTACCTATTGAGTTATAAAATATTTTGATCACGTGACAAAGATGTTTTTCATCCTTTCTTGGGCAGTGCAGTTACAATTGGGTTCTTTCGCATGGAAATTCGTTTCAAAGCGCCCACATTGACAATATTTTCTAAAAAATCTAAAAAATTGTGTTAAAAAAAACCAGTTTGATTACATAGTTTTTGAACAACAACGCCTTTTAGCTTCAGTCATTTCTCAATAAATATAAATTAAAACTTATGTCATAAATATTGCCCTTTTGGATTTGAAATTAGCCTTAAAGCATCTGTAAAGTTGTTTATTTCACAGTTTTCTTTTATTCTTCATTTTCAGAATCATCTTCACAATTTTCAGCATTACTCCCAATGGGGATATATTTACTGAAGTCGAATCAGAATTACGGGTAAATAAATGCTCGTCAACTTTGTCGGTGCCTCTGTATCAAGGTGACTGTCTGTTTGAAAAGTTCACAAAAATCTGTATTTTCTTTTTTATCACAGACTACTTAATTATCCGAAATGCAAAAGCCAACCTCTTTAACCCATTAATGGTCGCATTAAATTACGGTTTAAAAATTTAAATTCATTATTACCACAACTTTTTTGAAAAAAATATTTATCTTACTTAATGATAAGTAAAATGATACCAGAATAAAACCAGTTACTATTTTATGAAATTTGTGGGAGTCAAACACTTCTGAATAAAAGCCGTGAAGCTTGTAGCCCGTGAATGTCTCGGGCACGACAAATAAATGGTTAATCTCATTTTCAAGTGTCTTTTAAATCGAGCGTCAGTCAAAATCGAGTGTCCCTTATTCAGAGGTAAATAATACATTACACGCCCTATACCAAGGGACTGGGACTAGAAGTTTTGTCCTTTAAATAGAGGTGTCTCTTATTCGGAGTGTCCCTTATTTGGAGGTTTTACTGTATTTCACATTGATTTACAGTAATCTCATCTGTGCTTAGAGTTTCAATGTCCTTTTTTTTAAACTGAGGCTCCAAACGCTCTGTACTTTCGTAATATTTTATTCGCCATAATTAATAGCAGAATTATCTGTGATTAACACTTTCATGGGCGAAGCATTTCCATTGCTAAAATGCTGAAATGAATAAATGTCACGGGATTTGGGAGCATATTTAATTGCATGCAATAAATAGCTCTATTTCGCATAAATAATGGATCGAAATAATTCTGGTGCCGCTGTGGCATTTCGAAATTAAGTGGTTTTCTCATTATACGACTGGCCCTGAAAAGGTAAATGATGAAAAAAACTTTAAGAAATTAGTGGTGTCCAGCGATCATTTGGAGACCTCTTTTACGCGGGATACCTGCCTTTCTGTAACGTTGGTTATATTTCCTAACTGTGTACAAAGTGTGTCTTCTTAACAAATTGATAACAGTTTTACGCTTTGCAATGATGTTTTTGACAGCTTTAACGATATATAGATTAATGCAAGAATTTACCACTAGGGATAGCAGCTCTTTTGTTGTTATGGAGTGTGCAGTCAACTAAATATCTTAGGTTTGTGGGGACTGTTGGTATTACTTCTCTCATCACTTCCCATTACTTCTCTCATTTTATGTTAAAGCAAACTTTATGGCTAACATCTATTTGTGACAATTTTGAGGCTTGGAAAACTTATTGTACTGTATATAAGCTGAAATATATTTTTTACTGAATAAAAATTTATGATTGTGCTTTTCACGCAATTTGCGCTACTTGAATTTTGAAATATGTAAAATTTATCCTCTGTTTTTAAAAGTTCATGAATGCTCTTAAAAAAATAATCTCATGACTACCTGTTACATTTATGATTATGTTATCAAGATTTTTTATTTATTTTGGAATGGAGTTTATTATAAATTTGTGTTTCAAATATATTCTATTATGAAAATAAATTTTTAGACTAAAATTAAACAATTTCGTTATACTCAGTGATTCCAAATTCTTCTTAGTTTTATTGAAGAAAAATTATATTTTGGAATATTAATTATTAGACTTAAGAAATGATTCGATGATTTTGAGTGGATTACGGTATATTGTACATAATAAGTATAAAGAAGAAATTATATTATTTTATTAAGATACATTTCTAATTTATAAGAGATCATGTCGTCATTTTGCCTTGACTTCGACATTTAAAATTTTGCAGACACCATAATGGTGACTGTAGCTAATACGGTTCATCAGTTATTGGAAGCAGAATGGGCTCAAGCAACTGTCTTGTATTTTTTCATTATGGAATTTATTACATATTTTTTATTTATTTTCGTAATTTATAAATTGCATTCTAATATGACAGAACAGTATGTGTGTGTTTGACATAAAATACACACATTTTTTAACATATGAAATGATATATTTTTCCTAAGTAAATAACAATATACATGGATGTGATCAAGGAAAACTGCAACAATTTACGTTTCAATTATTTTTTTCAATTAAATGTGAGTAAAAATTAAAGTTTTAATTTACATTTAATAAAAAATATTACAGGAACACAAAGCAGCTTTGGTGCTATTTAAGGATGAAAATTTTAATTTTGATCATTAAAGCAACAATCAGGATACTTTTAAATATTTCACCATATAGATTCGATTCGACAGTTTCCAATTTAAATATGATTGATTCAGTGGAGTAAGTGAAAAGAAAAGTAATACTCGTTTTAGTTATCTTACAAATTTTATTTTCCAATGACTTTACATTTAAAGTATTAAGAAACACAAAATTTCAAGTTTGTTACAGATATTTGTTGCTTATTTTTTTCTTATGCTTCTACTTTATTATAGTGTCACACAAAATAAAAATAATGCAAAGACCACAGCTATACTATGATGTACACATTGACCTAACAATTTTTAAGACTTTAGTTATATACATAACGCAAACATAATTAAAAATATCTATGTGTAGCTTAATGTAGTTCATGTGAACCCATGATGGATTAGCTTTATTTACTGCCAAGACAATGAGTGTGTAGCCCACACTTCATTAGCTTTGTACTTGTTTATATATCGTGCATGGATTAATTGAAACTTTTACAACTAAGTTTGTAGGTGCATTTTCAGAGATAGTTATATGGTAGAACCAATTGTTCATGTATTTCTTATCAAATTTTAAGTCAATTACAGAAAATTATATTTTAAGTATTAGCCAAATTTTAAAATTTAATATGTATTCAAAAATAAAAACATTTTACCCCTTTTTACACAGAAAGGAATATCAGATTTAATTTATCTTCATAATTTATAAACATATTTTTATTAGTTATTTTTAAAAACCTTTAAAAGAAAAAACATTTTTAGTCACTTTTTACTAAGAGTTTTTACGACTACTACATTTTATATCAAAATTTTTGTTTTAAAAGCAAAAATCTCCAAAATAATTTTTTAAATATGGAACTGAAAGCATGTTGGAAGTGTCTTAACTTTATCTTATTAAGAAATTTAGATATATCAATATATCAGTTTATAACAAATTTTGACAAAGTACATTATGAAATCAGGGCATTAAATCTCATAAAATTGTTTTTCGACAGTATTATTGCTTAGATGTTTATTCAGAGGATCATTCTTTGAAAATTCCTTTAAGCATAAAAAAAATCTCTTTTTTATGAAGCAAAATATGTTTTCATAAATGAGAATTTTTGGAAAAAGTTTTTGAGCACAAATTAGAAATAAACTGTTTTTCTATTTTAAGAATCAAATTGTGACTTCTTAGGTAACTACTTTGAGAAATTTCTTTGGAACATATTTCACAAAAAGGTTTTTATTTTATATATGATAATTAATGTTCTTTAAAACATCTTTATATGGAAATGTTTTACGAGATGTTTCATCAAATTATGGTTTTTCTTTTGCATGAACCAAAAGATGTATTTTTAGGCTATTATTACGAATAAATCTTTTGGAACATATTTCACAAATAAAACGCTTTTCTTTTGTATGCGTGAAAAGATGACTTTTTAGATTACTTCTCTGCGAAAATGCCTTTGAACAAATTTCACAAAGGAAAGGTTTTTCATTTGTATGAATCAAGCGATGTTGTCTTAGATTACTATTATCAGAAAATCTTTTAGAGCATATTTCACAAGCAAGAGGTTTTTCTTTTGTGTGCACAAAGCGATGTCTTTTTAAGTCATTATTCCGGGAAAATCCTTTAGTACATATTTCACAAAGAAAAGATTTTTCATTTGTATGAGTCAAGAGGTGATTTTTTAGGTTACTACTCAGGGAAAATCCCTTTGAACATGTTTCACAACGAAAAAGTTTTTCTTTTCTATGCACCGAGAGATGTCTTCTTAAGTCACTACTCCGAGAAAATCCTTTAGAGCATATTTCACAAACATAAGACCTTTCTTTTGCGTGCATAAAGCGATGAGTTTTTAAGTGAGAATATTGGGAAAATTCCTTGGAACATATTTCACAAATAAAAGGTTTTTCCTTGAAATGAATGACGTGGTGTTGTCTCAGATTAAAAAAATTGGAAAATTCTTTGGAACATATTTTACAAACGGGAGATTTTTCTTTTGTATGAAGTGGAAGTAGTTCTTTTACATCAGAATTTTGAGGAATGGAGTGCATTGCGCATAAGGAAAGTTTTTCTCCTGCAATCAATGACATTTGGTTAAGAGAAAATATTTTCTTTCATATCAAAACAAATTTCTTTCAGGCATTAATATGAATATATGTTGTCCTTTTTCACCGAGGGCCCTTTAGTTTTGTTGCTGTTTAGTAATTGTACATTTGGCTTGCTAATGAACCTAAATTAATAAACAAAAGTAAAAAAAATCTTATTGATTTTAAATTATTACATAACAGTAATTAAATGTATTTTTATTGAAATGAAATATAATTATATTTTGAAGAAAACATCAGATTTGTCAAATTCTTTAAGTTGCAAAATATTCAAGCAGTCTTTGGTTGCAGTATTGTACTCTTCGGTTATGTGCATGCAATCTATATACAGTCGACTCTCGTTAGTTCGAAATCGGATAATTCGAATCTTCGCTTAATTCGAACTAAACATGAAGTCCCTAAATTTTCAATGGTAGAATAATGTTAAACATTTTCTTTAATTCGAACTCATTTTCTCTTGACTTCGTTTAATTCGAACTGACGAGAATTCCGATTTTTCATTTTTCTTTTCTTTCTCACGGATTTTAGATCATTAGAATAACTTTCTTTCTTTGATTTTTGTGAAAATTGTTCCGAACGAGTATACATTTAATCCAATGCATTTGATATCCACTTTCTTAGAGCCCCGTATGTCTATCTGTGACGCTTTAAATTTTTCTTCCATCATACTTTTTTTAATATTTTAATTAGTTTATGTATTTATGCATTCTAATTTAAAATTAAGTCATATTCTAATGATAACAGACGAAATAAGTTTAAAAAATACTGTTACATTAATTCCTTTGCAATAGTACCATATTAAGCATGTTTTCCATAATTCGAACTTCGGATAATTCGAACATTTCTTGTGGTCTCGACGAATTCGAATTAACGAGAGTAACTGTATATGAAAAAAGTCCTGTTTGGTTTGTCTGTTTGTGTTTATGTCGGCCAATTATCAATGCGAGGGATACCGGCTCAAAGGGGGTGCGCCTCCCCCCCTGTGGGGGGTCTCTCTAAGGGAACCCAGCCATATTTATACAAGGGAATCCAATGTTCCAAGAAAACCATGGAAAACTGAGCGATTAAGACGACGGGCGCAATTCGGTTAGAACCCAGCATTTCCTGTCTACCAGTTTTGAGAGCAGAGCTTCTCGGCCATGGGTGAGTTAAATTCTCTTTAAATGGCTAATTAACACACAGTCCAAGCCTTTGAAATATGAAAATTGGAGAAAAATACTTCTTAAGTGTAGGTTTTGCTAAGAATATTTTCTAAAATTCCATCCTCAAGGGCATAAAATAAGAACAAACTGGGAAAAAATTCATTAAAAATCGGATATTAGAGTTAAGTATCAAATGATTACATACTTAATTGTATTTATGTATGCTGAATCAAATGGTACTAAATAAATTCTTTTAAGTTTAATAGTTTGTGAGATATTTTACATTTTTCTAATTTGGAAATGTCTTTGGCTACAAAGCCTTAAAATGTCTAAAATTACAAGTTACACAAACAAATACTTATGTTACTATATCAATAGAAAAAAATTCAAATTGCTTATTTTTTAAAGTAATTAAAACTATATTAGTTACAAAAAAAAAAAAAAAAAAAAAAAAAAAAATAGAACCACATCAAAAACTTAAAAAAAATTGGTTATTGATTTTGTTTAAAATGCACAGAAAAGGTTTTATTCAGATTAGTTGTACTGTATAATACAAGTATTTAATTTAAATATGAAAGCAATGTTAAAGTGGACTAAAATAAGTGATTTTGCAACGATTCGAATTGAAACAATATTTGCAATTTATCATTTGCTTCTGGATACAAATAAAATCAGCATTTTTATGCTATCCGTATGCAACTCTTATCAATGTAGTTTTTTAAATCACCATAAGCCCTAATGACATTTGTGCTTTGTTTATAGAGGTAAACTCAGAAACTACAGAACTAAAAAAAAAAAAAATAATGGTGGAAAAATTCTTGTCCCATCTCTTTTCTAACACAGACTAAAATTCATATCATAACAACAACTCCCAAAGGAATGCATAAGCAAAACATTTTCTAAACATTGCAATTTCTGAGATTTTGTTGAAATTTGTTATGGTGTTACATTGAAGATCTAAATATGAATGGATAGTTTTGATCTTCCATGAATGTTTCTTATTTTTTAATTCAAAATTTTAAAGGATAAATGAGAAAAAACATTCTAAAAATGTTCCAAATTACGATATCTATGAAGTTGTTAAAGATAAAATTAAAAATATAACGTGGCTGCTACTTTGCAGAAGCAAATGCATGGACAAAGCAATTAAAAAAAATGACTTAAAATTGTGAAATGCACAAAAACATTCTAAATTGAGATTTCTAAGGAATCGTTAAGAATAGAAACATGAAATTTACTATGATGTCATTTTAAAGATGCAAATGCAGGCACAGAATCTTTTTTTTTTATTTAAATTTAAAAAGTTGCAGGGACAAAAAAAGTTCTAAACTTATGGTTTCTCTGATACTGTATTAACTAGAAATTTGAGATTTTGCATGGCCATTACTTTTAAGAGTCAAATGCACACTAAGACATGTTTATAAATAAATTTGAAATTTAAAAGGATGGAATGAGCAAAAAATACATACAAATTCAAAATAAAGATTTCTATGGAATTGCAATAGATAGAAACTTCAAGTTTAACATAGCTATTTTTTTAGATAAAAATGCTTGTTTGCTAAGAATGTTTAGTAATTTGGGTGAAATAAGTGGAACGCATTTTTAAGGCGTTCCAATCTATGAATTCTATGGAATATTTAGGGATAGAAGCATGAAATTCAACATCACTGTTACTTTAAAAATGCAAATGGAAGTACAAAAACTTTAAAAAAAGGAAATTAGAAAATATTAGTTTAAACCCATGCATGCAGGAAGTGATACATATGTAATGTATTAAACAGCTAAAAAGTTAATATCAGATAACATTAATCAGTAGTAGGGGAGATAGAAAAAGATGGGACACTAACAAGGGCACCACCAAACATGGTGCTCACAGATTTTAATGATTTTTAAGTATGTTGTAGGGGTTATACCACTAATTATTCAGCTGAAAGGATTCTTTCAAATGGGCCTTGGTTTTTGAGAAATTGGGGGGTCAAAGTTTAGCGTTTATTTCAAATACCTGTTAGTATTATCTTTGGTCAGCAGCTCCGTGGCTCCGAGGTAAAGTGCTGGACTCCAGACTCGGAGGTGGCGGGTTCTACTCCAAGCTGGACCACCTTTTTTTTTTTTAATCTTTACATACTTTTTACATGTTACATATTTTAAGCTGAATTTGGAATTCTACAGCTTTGAACTTATTAACATTTTCTTATGTGGGTTGTTTATTTTTTTTACTTTTATTTTTCTTACTTAAAAAAATATGGTTCAAATGATAAACTAATTGCACTTCAAAATTTATAAAATAAATAAAAAATGCTTATATAATTAGAATTTTCAAAAAGCATAAAAAATTTTGAATATTTTAAAATCCCTTTTACTTTAAATATTAATAATTTTGCTCAATCACTTTTTTCAGATTTTCAAATGAATATTACACAATTACATATTATTTTTATCTTTACATACTTCTTACACGTTGCATATTTTAAGCAGTATTGGAAATTCTACAGCTTTGAACTTTTTGATATTTTTTTAATAAAGTAAATTTACATTTCCGAATTTATTTCATGGAAATTTATTTTTATCTGCAATTTTTAAACTAATATTTTTATTGACAAAACGGCATAACTAATTTATGCCTTGAATCTTTTTTTTTTTTTTTTGTTAATTATTATGTAATTTCTTTTTTTATTAAGCACAATTCTGAAATAATAATTTTTCTCTTTCCTATCGCCTTTTTTGTGGAATTTTTTAAACGAAAATTTATCCTTTTTTTTGTACAAATTATACAGAATAATTTTCAGGTGCGATTTCTCAGACATTTATATGATTAGTTAATTCAAATAATGCATACCTTCGAAAGTCTAATAAAATATTATTGCAGTAGTGTTAAAATATTTTCCAAATTTTTACTGATCTTTAAATACATTTATTTCTAAAGTTCATCCTCAATATCATTTATCGTTTGCACAAATAAGAAATGAAGGATTATATTTAAAATAATACATATATTTTTTATTTTAACAAATTAAAGCACTATTAATAAAAAATCAACTAAATTGGGAAAATCGTTTGCTAATGAAATAATATTTACGATAGATAAAAAAAAATATATGTATTTATTTTATTCGTCTGCTTTTATTTTCTCGGTAAAATCACGCAAAAATAGAAATTCTTTTTGCTGTTGTCATTTAGTTTCTTTTGCAGAACTAGTTAAGGAATATAGGTTATGTAAATTTATACGAGTTTTAAAAAGATGAGATTTCAGTCACGAATTAGTTCAAATTTGCGTTTAGATTAATAAGTTTTGAAAAAACTATTAATTAAAAAAAATCATAAACGTTAAGTTTTTAAGGAAAAGGTTTATATAAAAGTTGATCAAAAAATAAATATTTGCTCTTAAATATCAAGTAAGATTCTGTTAAATTGTGAATAATTTAATTACTTATTTTTATTCACACGACAAATATATCACGCGATACTGTAAATTTTGTTAATACATTCAGCGCAATTCCCTACGCAAATGATGATTCTAAACGGTTTTTTTCTGTGTGCATAATTTCTTCACTTTCATGTTTTAAAAGTGCTAAGGCCTTTTTTTGTATTTGATATGGTGATTTTTTTTTTTATATTGGTTCTGTATTATACATGCGATAAATATACTCATGTAATCAGTTTTCAGGTTATAATTATATTTTTTTCCAAATAAAAGTGTGTATAAAGATGCGTTATGTGTTAAATTTAATCTTTTTACACTGCATATACCAGTAACATAAATATATATATATATGTAAGTATATTAAATGTAATAATAGATTGTCTAAAAATCCATGCACAGTATTGTGTAATATTCATTTGAAAATCTAAAAAAAGGAATTGAGCAAAATTATTAATATTTAAAGTAAAAGGGATTTTAAAATATTCAAAATTTTTTATGCTTTTTGAAAATTCTAATTATATAAGCATTTTTTATTTATTTTATAAATTTTGAAGTGCAATTAGTTTATCATTTGAACCATATTTTTTTAAGTAAGAAAAATAAAAGTAAAAAAAATAAACAACCCACATAAGAAAATGTTAATAAGTTCAAAGCTGTAGAATTCCAAATTCAGCTTAAAATATGTAACATGTAAAAAGTATGTAAAGATTAAAAAAAAAAAGGTGGTCCAGCTTGGAGTAGAACCCGCCACCTCCGAGTCTGGAGTCCAGCACTTTACCTCGGAGCCACGGAGCTGCTGACCAAAGGTAATATTAACAGGTATTTGAAATAAACGCTAAACTTTGACCCCCCAATTTCTCAAAAACCAAGGCCCATTTGAAAGAATCCTTTCAGCTGAATAATTAGTGGTATAACCCCTACAACATATTTAAAAATCATTAAAATCTGTGAGCACCATGTTTGGTGGTGCCCTTGTAAGAGGGATTGGAAAACTACAATAATTCTTTAAAAAAAAAGAAATTTTTATGACTTATGACCTATTCACTAGATAAATCAATCATTGCAACATCATTTTGCTATAAATCTTTTTAGTAGTTGTTATAGATAAGCACCTATATTTTTGTGATTTAAAAAAGTCCATTTTACATTATCAAAAGTAAGTCACTACTCGGATTTTTAATAATTTTTCGATCTCATTCTTTGTTGCTAATTTAAATGTTTAAATACTTTGTTAACACTACAAGATGCCTTTTATAAAGGGACAGTTAAATTTAGCCTGAAAGTCACATGCTTGTTGTAAAAACCTATTTAAAAAAAGACTTTAAGGGAGGCATGGAACATGTCCTATCTCTTCTTATCTCTATCAAAAATATCTGTTTATTATGTACAATTTTTTGTTTTATTTTGGAATGTAATAGTGCATAATAGTGTAAAAAGGATTTTTAACTACTTTTAGGATTTTTGTAAAACAAACATGCATGCAAAGTTGAAGCATTGAAAAAATTTCTTTTCTTATTCATGCATTATTTATCAGTATCAATAAATAGTGATAATCGGTAGGTGATATATAGTGATAGGTTAATAAATAGTTTATCAATATTTAGTATCAATAAAATCAGTATTAATAAATATTTATTTTATTCTTTTAATATCAATTTCTTTAGTTTTGTAAAAATAAAATACTACTGTTTTAAAAGAATTATTAAACTCAAATTGCAAACTTTTATCTTTATATGGAAATACAGTATTTATAAGGAGAAATGAAAAAGGAAATTTTATCTTCCCAGAAGAAACTGATCGATGAACAACACATTATTGCAAAGATATATCCACCAAAATTTATTAGCCCAAACATATTTCTTATTTGATTAAGATATTAGAAAGTATAATATAACATAAAATAAATGTTGAGGTTTACAATAATCCTGGGGAATGTAAATGTCATACTTTCCTTGTTAGTTTTTGTTACATTTTTAAAAAATATGAGGAGGAATCTGTCATATCTTTATTTTACTAAATAATTACCATGGCCATTGAGACAAAAAGCCCTCCAGGGAAAACTCAGGGCTTTGCATACAGAAGTAGTGCTTAACGACTTGTCTTTATGCAAAGCCCTGATGTTTTCCTGGAGGGCTTTTTGCAGTTTATCAAATGGTATGACCAATATCTCAACATAATGGGTACTTATGTTTAAAAATAAAGATATGACTTATTTTTAATGTCTCATTCTATTTTTTGACTTTCATACACAACTCTGACCACAGTCGAGAGGGATAACTTATTTTCGAATTCCCCCTTGTAAATAGGAATTTTCATTTAAAAAACATGTGTAGTCCCTGCCTCAAAAAAGGGTGGGGTGAAACATTTTTCTTGTTAATTTGTTTATTAAACTTAAGTTTTAAATATTATCATCTAATTTATATTATTAAAATATGCTATAATGTTTCAAGATGCTATTCTCAAAATTTCCCTTTTTTTACTAGCAAAACTTTAATTTGTAATAAATATTTTAATTAAAATTGTCCCATCCCTCTCTACT
This sequence comes from Maratus speculifer, assembly GCA_964019185.1. Classification (NCBI taxonomy): domain Eukaryota; kingdom Metazoa; phylum Arthropoda; class Arachnida; order Araneae; family Salticidae; genus Maratus; species Maratus speculifer. The sequence goes on along the minus strand of CAXHSM010001376.1, from coordinate 27,926,971 downwards.
CTACCCTATTAAGTTCTTTTACTCCTGTTGTTGAAAGTATTTCTATTCTTCATAAATAATGCATGGGTCTTCTCCAAAAGGAGTTATTTTTAACAAAACAATATTACGTTCATGAGATGCATCTATTAATCAAAATTATGAGCTCTATATTTACCTAACTGACATGCCCAACCTTACTTGCAGGGTCTGTTGATATATATCAATAAATATATATTGTGATAATTATCTAATATCTATTTTGAAAACATGATTTTTTTTTTCAATATGTTCACATACTTCGTATTTATTAACAAACATTGAAGACATTTGACATTTTTTACATTTGATATTTCTTTTTAGAATATCACTGTGCAAGATATTTTCTGTCAGAACAACATTAAGCAAATTTTTAATGTTGGATTTTGAAGATAGAAAATTTTTCTCTCTGGCAGTTACTTTTTAAGTGAAAGAAAAAAATAAATAGTTTTCCAAGATTAGCCCTATAAAATTTTTAATGTTAGATGATGATTTAATAAATATGTGGGAAAATGTTTTACCTATAAATTTTCATGTTAGCTCTCCAAAATCAATTTTTGCCGAATTTTAAACTGGGGGGCATATTTAAGTGCTAGATTCGCGTATTTTGAGTAATGCTTTTTATTCTTATTTTATAGATAAACTAGCTGTTGCCTGCAGCTTCGCTCGTGTTAAATACAACAAACTATGTAATTGACCTTTTAAAAAGTCATAGAATTATTGAGGGATAAGTGGAAAGTAAATTTTACTTATTATTTTTATACATATTTACTTTAAACCAATAATAGCAAAACCAGTTCACAAATCAAAACTAAATCCAAAACCAAAGCGATTTTCTTATTTCTTAAAGGGAGGGGGGGGGGACATGACAACATGTTAATGACATACATTAACAACCAAACATACATTGTTATTATTTACAATATGATATTCCAATTAATAATTTATAAGGCCTTTTTGCAACCAAATTAACATTTTTAGATTGAAAGGTATTTAAGACGATATTGAAACTAATTTATATACAATGCTTGAATGAGAACATTAAATAATTAATATACAGTCAAATGTTGGATGCAAATAATATTTTTCTTAACTTCCATAATTTTAATGCTTTGGACCATAAATCGCTGACATTGACATGCATTAGATGTACTTACATTATGTAAGGCACAATACTACATTATGAGCATTAAGATATTGATTTAGTAATAATGTTTTTAACATCAGTAATTTTCACATATTGCACTATATATCACGGTTATCAATTGAAATTATGTTTTGTGTTAATCAATATTTACAGATAGCTATATAATAAACTATATTGGCTAATAAAACAGTAATTATTTGACTCTTCTAAAAAATACTGAGAAAAGATGTAAATGGGGGGGGGGGGAATTAAGATCTTGATAAAGAAAAATATACATCCAATGAGCACAGAATAAATTAGAATGAAGCATAATGAGAAAAACTAACTGTCCTATTCTATTCCACTCTCCTTTTTATTATATGGAACACTGAGAGTACACAAGGTTATCTTGTTTCAGAAACAAGATAAGATCAGCGCCATCTATCGGAATCCGTAAGTAACACTTTAGCTTTCTACCTACTCCATACCATAGCCAACTATAGACTACCGGCCAGCGCATTTTGCTAAAAAAGCCAAAAAAGTGAAGCTGGATTAAGCTTCCAATCCTGAACCATTTCATTTAAACACGTAGTGCAAACCCCGCCCAAATTAGCATTGAAAAAGCTGATTTCTGTTCTGTGCACATGGCCATGTTTGCACGAATAGTCAGAATAACTTGGGCAAAATATCAGAGTCCTCTGGCGGGAGACTTCATATATTAATCTCAAATAAATGGGCCATATAGATCTAGTTGGCCTTGTCCATACAAACTTCCACTCCCTATAGGGTTAGAAAGAGACAAAAAATAGCCTATGTCACTCTCCATCCCTTCGAATATCTACACTTAAAAAATCACGTCGATTCGTCACTCCATTTTGCCGTGAAAAACGGACAAACATACACACACACTTTCAGATTTATAATATTAGTATGGATTACATTGAAACAGTGAAACTTAAGAATTTTATTAATTTAAAATATTTTGTTAAATAATAACTCATATTACAATTTTCAAAATGTGAAGTTTCCTTTTAAAAATGCATGCATATCAAAAGGAAAACATTTATATTACAAAAATCGTTCAAAAATTAAACCTTAAAATCTAAAATCTAACCACATTTTAAGTCTAAAATCTTACAGTACTCAGCCTGATAGTAATTATACTCGGCTGGTCAGCTCACCTGTTTGCCGAATACTTTAAGTGACAGCAAAAATGAAAGTCAGAATGCATAAAATTTTGTGCCAATTCACAACTTGTAGAATTTTTCAGTAGAAGCGTAAAAAAATACTTAACTTAAAATTCATTTATTTCAATAAAGATTATGACTCAGAAAACTAGTAAAAAAAAAATTAGATGCTGTTTCAATGAAGGGTTTGAAATTTGAAGGGGGGGTGGGGATGAGACTTGTAGTAACCAGGCTATAGTCTCAATTTATTTAGAATATTGTTGCAATCAAAGCACACATATTTCCTAAACTTTATCACCCCTTATTACAAAAGTAAAGAGACGCCAGCCCAATGAATGAATCAGAAGTCATTTTTAAGGAATGAATTCTTTTTAATCAATCATGAATGAATCACCTTTTTGCGATTTATTATTCATTCTTTAGAAGCTGTGATTCATTCTTCGCATTGGCGTCTTGTCTGGTAATCCTGTTCTAATTGTAATCTTGACTTTGAAATAGAAATATTTCAAACCCACCCCATCCTCCTTACCAAAATAAGCAAAAGAATAATATTAACGGACGAATTTAGTCCAAGATTTAAGATATGCAGTTCTTCGGTAACTCTCGTATTGAAAATTCTACGATTTTTGATTTGATCATACAACAGCGCGAAATTTCATGTATCACCATTAATTAAGATGTTTTTGTAGCTGTTAATTTCATTTATTTATTTACTCGTAAGTAATTTGGTAATTATTATTCATATTTAGTAAAAAAAAAAGAAAATATAAAATTGTTTTGCATTTTTCTTAAGCATATCATTTAAAATTATAATATCGATCATGCAGGCTAAATTTGTCTGTGTACAGCCCACTTGAAAGTAAGTATTTTATGTTTATAATTAATCGCATGCTAACATATTTATATAATATTTATTGGAATTTACCCAAAATATAAAAATGTCTTAAGTATGAATACTTCAAATAGTAAAATTCTGAAGTTTTGGCATTTTCATAATGCTAGATAGGTTGCCAGAAGTGCTGTACTTATGTTGGAAATAAATAAATGTGGGTTTTTTTATGTTAGTAGATGCAAATCTTACTAATAGCATCTTGTACATTTCGTGTGTGCAAATTATAAAGATTGCATCGATAGTGAAATTAAATGCTTTGGTTTATTTTAATAATTATTATTATCATCATCCTTATTTGTATTTAAATTAACAATATGCAACATGAATGATGGCATAAAAAAATATATATTTCATTGTGTTAAAATTAATTATTTTTCAGCAATGAAATTATGCTTGAAATTATTCAATATTTAATATGTGTTTTTCACTTGCTAAGCATAGAAACCAAAAGGGTGGAAAAATTTATTTTGTTTTCAACTAATGTAAAAGTACCAAATATATATGTATATATATTTTTTGTACATATTAAAATAATTTTGAAAAATGGTTCTTTCATACCCAGTAGTAGAAATAGTGCAACATGGCAAAGAGTGCTGCAGATTATTTTAAGACTTGCAGATTAACCCTCCAGTTTCAAAAGAAATGTTGGGCTTAATAAATAGCTGAAATTTATTTTGTCTCATGATTTATAATATTTGTTGTATTCTTTTATTGTATTTTTAGTACTACTTGGTTATCCCATCGACCAATTTCACCAAACTAATATCTAAACGATACATACTGACATAATTTTTATTTTAAATAACACAAAAACAAATAATTTGTAGAATATTAATAAAAATAGAAATAATTAGTAGAATATTAATAAAAATACAAATAATTAGTGGAATATTAATAAAAATAAAAAGTTGAAATAAAAACTAATAATTAACACTTTAAACACGTATATCATATTTAATGTCATTGAATGTGGCATTTACAATCATCCATTATTGGCATTTAATCTTATAGTTTGGAGAAAGTTTTTGGTTGACAGGATAACCAAGTAATACTGTATTTTCCATATAAATGTTAATTTTCCTTTCTTTATGGGTTTCTCTTATTTCTTATGAAAGTAACCTAAGTCCAGCATTGTTGGGTCACAGATAAATTTTAATTTTCTGCAGATTGGTGTAAAAAACTCTGCTTCTAGGCTTTCATGTTACCCATGCAAGGAAGGTACACAGTATAGACAAAGTCATCAATAATACAGATTTAAATAAAGTTTATTTGTCTTTCTTTCCTGTTTTGTAACTGCATAGTTAATCTATAGTTTCTAAAAATTAACTTTAAGTCTCTTGATTTATGGCATTTGTTGTACAATATACTCCCTCAAATCTACACAGCTTGGGACCAAAGGTTGTGCAGATTTCTGGTCATTGTTTTGTTTAAATTTTATTAATTTGAATGCAATAAATAATGCAATTGAAAGTATAATGAATGCTTACAATATGATAAATTAATAAAATAAGTAATGAACTAGAGTAATAAAAATTGATGATTTAAATAGTAAAAGCAAAGATGTTTAAATATTCATTATAAAGATTAAATGTGTTTTTCTTAAATTATTCAATGAAACTTGCCACGAAAAGGTTTATTTCTAATTCACATCAAAATTATAAAATAAGAAGTTTCATTTCAAGTTAGGCAAGATTTAAAATCCAAAAAGAAGCTTGATTAATACATAAATATATTTGTTATGAAGATTATGATTACCAATGATAACCCCAATATCTTGAATATTTTCAGAAATTAATTAGTTCTTCCTTCATGAAAAATCATGAATGCAGTAATAATTGACAAAAATTACAAATTTTATGACAAAAATTTAATGACAAAAGTTACAAATTGACAAAAATTACAATTTCAAATATGTATAAAATTGATATAAAACTTGAAAATTCAACTTTTGTTCCTATATCTGAACTAAATATTTTCATTCTTTACATCTATAAATTATGTGTGGATTTAAGAGAGTTGCGAATTTTAGAGTTGCAGATTTGAGGGAGTCTACTGTATACTTTTATTATATTTTCTTCACAAATGCAATTTTTTTAAAGGGTTTTTGTTATTTATAATGATAGTAAGCTATGTCTAGCATTGTTAGCTCACAGATAAGTTTTAATTTGCTGCAGACTGGTAAAAAAATATCTGCTTCTTAGCTTTTGTGTTATTCATGCAAGGAAGGTACACAGTATAGACAATGTCATCAATAATACAGATTTAAATAACCTTTGTTTTGTTTTTTTCCTTTCTGCTTTGTAACTGCATCAGTTAATCTATAGTTTCAATATGAAAGACTACATTACAGAATTATTTATTTATTCATATGTAATAAAAAAGGAAATCCTCTGTTTTTTTTTCTTCTTTTACTAAACTCAGAAAATTTATTTAAAAACTTGTATCTTGATTAAATGTAGTAATTGAGTTTATTTAATAGTTAAATATCCTCTTGCAGAAATGATTATTCCACTTGAAACAGAAGGTTACAATCTTTGTATTGTTCAAATATAGATACATAGAGTAGAGTCTCATAAATCCACAGATGTCTAAAATCTGCAATTTGTTTCTCTGGTGTAAACAGTTAAACTTATAGCATGGTCATTAAGAAAAGATTTCGTATTTTACCAAGAGAGAGGCCAGGTGCCTCCCCCCCCCCATACACACACAGTCCTGTCAAGTGAACAAAATACTATTAATTTCTGTGAATTTCATCCAGGTCAGTAGACAAAATTTCTGACCTCAGTGGCAGGACGCCCAATCCGCGAAAAAATGGACATGAGGATGAAAATTGAAATTTCTTTAAATATGATTGAAATTTTGCATATTAACTGTTAAGAGTGCACTATTTCATATTTTATCAAAAAAGAATTAAATTTTTGTCATTAATATACTTATTTTAATTAATAAAGTGACACTATGACTTTGTAAAATAGACTGCGGCAAAAATCTTTACATTTCATGGTCTCGTACAGTTGAACAAACATTCTGAAAATTTCCAAACTTGGATATATATGATCTGACAGCTATTATTGAGAGTTTTTGTCTGCACAGAAGTGTTCACTAATCTTCATTACAAAAGGTAAGCATATTTAATTACTCTTAATTATTGTGTCACACCCGCAACAAAAAGTTACATTTATATCTCTGCAGAAAAATATTTTTGATTTAAAGTTATGAAACTTCATATTCGAAAATAGTTTATTAAGATACTTTGAATTACAGACACAAAAAAATTAATTAATATTTTAATTATAATTATTGAGCGTTGCGGGCGTGACATGTCCCTGTTGCGGGTGTGACATTTAATTAAAGTCACACCTGCAACGTCTTTTAAAATTGATTACAAATGCATATTTGAACAAATTATATGTAAATTTATAAAAGAATAATATGCTGGAAAACATGTACTTGGCAGCTTTAACTATACCCTTTGATTTAATAGAGGTAATTCCAGTTAATAAATAAAAATTTGCATCATCTGAGCATGTGACACTGTGTGCAGTTGATTTATTCAGTTTGGATTGATCAAATTGTTGCTTTACTGCAAGAAAATAATTTTATTAGTGATATATGATTAAGAAATTAATTTAAAAGGTAAGATTTTTATAGAAATTAAAAAAAGAAAATTACGAAACAATATTTTAGCAATTTTCTTTAAATTTGTTAATTTTGTTTTGTTTTTTATATACATTTTTTTAATTTTGTTAATTGATAGTATTTATCTAATATATATATATTTAGTTTTTTAAAATAAGTAAATCATTATTAGGGGAAGATTTTTTTCTCTTTTAATTCAAATTAAATAAAAAGTAGAAGTAAGAATTAGAAACTTTTAGAATGTTTATTAAGTTAGCATAAAATGTATATAGTCAGTTTGAAATTAACCAAAATTTAACATATTTAACTTTATGTAAGATTAGAAATTTCAAGGGATAACTATTAAAAATTTGTTAAGCTTATATTTTTGGACTGAAAGTGCTGTATTTATTCAGTTTACACATTAATTTCTTCTCTTTTGCAGAGAATGAAGAGTACCGAAAGATCACAATATCATCGAAAAAAGATTAAAGAAAACCCTTTTAAATATGAAGCATATCTACAACAAGAGAAGGAAAGAGAGAAAGCAAGGAGAGAAAAGAAGAGACTATTTTAAAAAATCATGGTAAAGGATGGCAATCCTTTTGCATTTCATCTCATGGTAAAGGAGTTGTCGATGGGGTTGGTGCAGTTGTCAAGAAAATGGTAACACTAGCAACGCTCTGCAACTATAAATTCAGCTTCAGATTTTGCCATGTGTGTAGAAAAAGTCCTAAAAAATATAAAAGAACTTTGCTGAATGTGAAATTTCAGAAGATATTGTGAAAATGCTTTTTGAATGCTGGCCCCAAGCACAATCGGAGCTCAACATTCAATCGATACATCATGTTGTTTTTATTGACGGAGGAACAATTAATGTAGCAATAACTTCAGAAAGTGATCACAAGAGAATTTGTTTGTTACTATATTTTGTCAAAAATATAATATCCAATGATAAGAGTGCAGTTGGAGATTTTGTAGATTTTGTTTTATTTTCCACATTAAAAAAAAAAAAAAAGGTGAAAACTTTGATGGACAAATAAGACAAATGAATGGGGATATTATAGAATAAGACTATTGGAATAAAAATGAAGAAAATATGTATATTTGGCTCAGTCAGTTAGATGTATCCATACTTTGACAAGGATATAATATCCAACGATGAATGTGCAGTTGGAGATTTTGTAGAAGTTGTTTTATTCTCGACATCAAAAAAGTCAAAACTTTGATGGACAAATAAGACAAATGGATCGTGACGATATAGAATTAGAATGTTTGAAAAAAATTTAAGAAAACGTGCATATTTGGCCCAGTCAGTCAGATGCATCCTAGGAAAAAAAAAGAGCATTTTTGTAAAAAAAGCTACCACCACCAGAAATCATAAATTCAAGATTGGAAATGAATTTTTTTTTTTCCTCTCTAGCTATTATAATTGTAATATTTATTAATTCTTTAATTAAAAAAAGCTGCCTTGAAAATATTTGTGCATGTCCTTATTTTATTGGCTGTACAAGTCACACCCGCAACAGGGCGTCACACCCGCAACGAAAACTTTGAATATTTTCCATAAAAGCAAGAATTGAGTAAGTAATTTAATTTTTTCATAGAATAATTATTTAAGTATTACTGTCTAATGTATAAAAATATCAATACACTCAGTTGTCATAATTCACAGAGTTTTGCATTTTTGCACTGAAAGATGAAAATGCATGTCCTTTTTATGTCACACCCGCAACAGGCGGAAATTATTTTTTTTTGTAAATAAATGATACATCGGACAATTTTCAGATTTGGATAAATGTATGTGTAAGTGGTCTACATTGAAATTCATACAAATTGAAACCAATACTCAAAAATTTTTTTGCTGGTGACTAAATTAAGTTGTGTAAATGTCACACCCGCAACTTTGGATTGGGCGAGGGAGAGAGATGGCTCTAGAGTTACTTTGGATAATGCAGGAAATATCATACGAATTCTTTTTGAGTTTTTTGGAACATCATGACATTTTCCTTTACTAATATATTCCATTACAATTTAAAAGTATGCATTTATACATAATCTCCGAACAAAAGTTAGAGTGAGAAATTTTTACACAGCATTTACGTAATTTTCTGTAGACTATAGTAGATAATAATGTAGTAGATAGTAATGTAGACTTGTAAAAGGAGTTATGATAAAATTTATATCGATTTTCATGGTAATATTTAATATGAGGAGTGAGCAGTTCTGTTTTGGGGGGGGGGCATTTTTTGTTGATTAGAAGATGAAAAGGGTGAGAGAGAGGATTTTTGTTATAATTGTATGTCACTAAGTTACAAGGATGAAGATGATATACTATATAAATGTGGTCGCTCATAAATATATATATTTTTTTTACGTATGACTATTTATAAAATCTTTTGCCGTGATTATTTATCGACAGTGCTTTCGGCTTCATATTCCCTTTCGGTGTTTGCTCTCTTTTCGCCTCGGAATAGTAGACTCCCTCAAATCTGCACAGCTTGGGACCAGAGGTTATGTGGATTTTAGAATTTTGCGGATTTCTGGTCATTACTTTGTTTACATTTTTTAAATAGTAATTTGAGTGCAATTAATAGTGCATTCAATACTATAATGAATGCTTACAATATATTAAAATATTAAAATAACTAATAAACTAAAATAATAAAAATTTAGATAATTTTTAAAATAGTTAAATTTTTAACAGGAAGAGTCAAGTTAATAATCAATAGAGTATGATTAAATATTCATTATAAAGATTAAATGTATTTTTCCAAAATTATTCAACAAAACTTGCCTCAAAAATTTGCATGACTCATTCACATCAAATTCATAAAATAAGGACTTTTTTTCAAGTTTAGTCAGGCTTAATAACAAGAAAAGAAAAATCTTGATTGATACATAAATATATTTGGTAAGAAGATTGTGGTTACCAGTGGTATCAGCACTATCTTGATTTTTTTCAGAAATAAATTTATTCTTTCTTCATGAAAAAGCATGAACTCAGTCATATTTACAAAAATTATAAATTAAAAAACATATGGAATTGATACAAAACTAGAAAAAAAAATCAAATTGTGTCCCAATATCCTAACTGAAAGTTTCATTGTTTACATTTATAAAATAATATTTGCAGATTTGAGGGAGTCTACTGTATATACAGTCGAACCTCGATTTAACTTACTTGGATTTAACGAATTCTCCAATTTAACGAATACTTTTTCTGTCTCGACACAAAGGATGCTAAAATGCTCTGATTTAACGAATTTTTAGCTTTGATTTAATGAACAACAATCGGTGAAAACAAATTTGGATTTGCAGTTAAAACAAACTTTGACTTTTTGCACATAAAATTTTGAATCTTTCCCATCCTAATCCGAGTGTTACATTTTTTTGTCATTTCTGGTGGATTCAAAAGACAGTCTTCCTATTTTCAGCTAGAAACATGACAAAGATGTAGAGCTTTGTACCTACGGTAGGGAACAGAAAGAGAATGAGGATTCTGAAAGCAGTCAAGATGACAAAGAAACGAAAATTCAAATAAAAAATGTGACATTCCAAGAATGTATTTGCAACTTGAACACTTAAAAAAATTATTTTTTGTCTCACGAGGTTGATGATATTGTTCTTACAGAGTTAGAAAATATCGATAAAGAACTTTGGAAAATCAAAACAAAGCACTATCAAGGATTTCTTTCCAAATTGCCTATAAGTATGCATGTATTAAGTTTTAAAAGCAAATAATATTAAAAAATTTAGATAATTTAAACGTTGATATCCTAACATAAAATTTTTTAAGCTCATAGTAAAAAATATTCATTCTTTTTTTTAAAAAAATCTGTATAGCTACGGGTATTTTGTACTGATATATTTATACCACATATTCTTCACAAAAAATTAATATTCGATTTAACGAATCGCGTTGATTTAACGAACGAATTTGTGGGTCTCAATCAATTCGTTAAATCGAGGTTCGACTGTATATTATATATATACTGTAAAATCCCGTTAATCCGCCCTTCCCGATCAAACGCCCCCTCCCCACTTTATAATGAATTTGAAATTTTCAAAAAATCCCGAGAAAGCGCCCTCCCTCACGATTCTCAAAGGCGATTGAATCATTTTGAAATGAATGAATCATGAAACTTTGATGAAATGTGCGTTTTTTCAAGATTTTTAAATTGATTTCATGCTTGTTTTGGCTTTTTTTTACTAATTTCTCCTTTTTTTCTGCGTTTTTTTTCGCCAGAATTTACGTTCTTAAAAAAAAAAACTCAAATTTTATCAAGTATCAAAATTCATGATTCATTAAAAGATTCATTCATTTCATGATGATTCATTCCTGTAAATTTTGTTGAACGATCGCGAAAAAATCCCGTGTAAGCGCCCCCCTCTAACTATTGTACGATTTTTCTTTTCGTTTGGGGGGGCGGATTAACGGTATTTTACGGTATATATATATATATATATATGAGAAATACATGCAAGTGAATCTTTATTGATTCTATTTCAAAAGTATTGTATTTTGTGTATTTTCGAAATTTGTCCACACATAAGTTCATGTACACAGCAAAAAATTTTTTTAAAGTGGAAAATTTTGTAAAAATGAGAAAAAAATTGTTAAAAATCTAAGAATCAGAGCAAAAAAATTGTAAGTAATAATATTAATAATAATAAATAAATAAAATTTACAAAAGCGAGCAAAAAATTCATAAATCTTAAAAATCTAAAAATCTGGGGCAAAAAATTTGCGAAAATCATAAAATCCAGAGCTGAATATTTGCAATACAGTAGGGGACCTATTATCCGGAATCGTCTGGACCGAGGGCTTTCCGGATTTCGGAATTTTCCGGATTTCGGTCCGTCCGAAACCCGCCCCCCCACACACACCCCAAAATAAAACAAAAACACAGAAAAATTAAAAATAATAACAAAATTATAGCACTGCTATCTAGAAAATGAATGAAAAGTGTGTTGTATGAGAAGTCTGTGGAAAAAAACACTAAGCTACAACTTTGACTCTTGTACTATAGTACAAAGTCTCAAATCCGGACATCCAAAATTCAGAGCTCTTCAAAATCCGGACGTTTTGCTAACTGGCTATATATATATATATATTACCGTAAAATACCGTTAATCCGCCAGCCAAACGTGACGAAAAATCGTAAAATAATTAGAGGGGGGCGCTTACACGGGATTTTCTGCGATCGTTTCACATAATTTGTATTTTTTGCGAGATATCTGCAGGATTTTTTCGCGATATTTGACGAGATTTGCAAGGTTTTATCGCGACATTTGACGAAATTTACAGGGTTTTATCGCGATATTTGACGAATTTGCAGAGTTTTTTTAACAATACTTGAAAAAATTTGCGTTTTTTATGGGGATGAATCATGAATCATTGAATGAATTATGAATTTTGATACTTGAAGCAATTCTTGAAAGAATTTGCGTTTTTTTTAAAAAAAAACGTAAATTCTGTCGAAAAAACGCAGAAAAGGTGAATTTTGTAAAAAAAAGCCTAAAAAGCATAAAATCTAAAAAGATCTCGAAAAAACGCACATTTGATCAAAGATTCATGATTCATTCATTTCATCATGATTCATCTCGCTCTCAATCATCTTCATTTCCGGATATCGGGTCCTTCCGGATTTCGGAATTCTGGATAATAGGTCCTCTACTGTAGTTTAAAATCTCAACTAGAAAAATTGTAAACATCTGAAATTAAAAATTTAAAAATTTGGAGGGAAAAATTTGTAAAAATGTATAATTCTTGAATGAAAAATTTATAAAAATCTAAAAATTTGCAATGGAAAAAATGAAAAAGTTCTAAAAATCTTGGGCGAAAATATTGTAAAAGTAAAAAATCTAAAGCAAAAAAGTTTGTGAAAATCGAAAAGTCTGGAAAAAAAATGAATCTCAGCATTTGGGACTTCTGACAGACACATGAAATGCTGTGCTTCCAGGCCCTGATTACTGAATCGGCAAGAGAAGCTGGAGCTTCACCTAGAAAATTTTGAAGGGGCCCGAAATTGCGAAAACAGAGGATCCCAAATTTTATATAGTCAAAGTTCTATAATCCGCAGAAGTTGGGGTCAAAAGTTGTGTGAATTATGGAATATTGTGTATTACAGATTGTTATGTATTATGTCTCATTTTATTTTTCCTAGACATCATTTTAGTTTTATAAACAGTATAATATGAAAAGATAGATATGAAATCTAATAATTAACTTAATATGCTATCTCGAAAAATGCATTTTTGAAGTTATTTTATTAGAAAATTGATACATGTGCAACGCCCAATCCACGAAAAAATGGACATGAGGATGAAAATTTAAATTTCTTTAAATATGATTGAAATTTTGCATATTAACTGATAAGAGTGTACTATTTCATATTTTATCAAAAAAGAATTAAATTTTCGTCATTAACATACTTATTTTAATTAATAAAGTGACATTATGACTTTGTAAAATAGACTGCGGCAAAAATCTTTACATTTCATGGTCTTGTACAGCTGAACAAACATTCTGAAAATCTCCAAACTTGGATATATATGATCTGACAGCTATCATTGAGAGTTTTTGCCTGCAATAAAGTGTTCACTAATCTTCATTACAAAAGGTAAGCATATTTAATTACTCTTAATTATTGTGTCACACCCGCAACAAAAAGTTACATTTATATCTCTGCAGAGAAATATTTTTGATTTAAAGTTATGAAACTTGATATTCAAAAAGAGTTTATTAAGATACTTTGAATTACAGACACAAAAAAAATTAATTAATATTTTAATTATAATTATTGACCGTTGCGGACATGACATGTCCCTGTTGCGGGTGTGACATTTAATTAAAGTCACACCCGCACCGTCTTTTAAAATTGATTACAAATGCATATTTGAACAAATTATATGTAAATTTATAAAAGAATAATATGCTGGAAAACATGTACTTGGCAGCTTTAACAATACCCTTTGATTTAATAGAGGTAATTCCAGTTAATAAATAAAAATTTGCATCATCTGAGCATGTGACACTGTGTGCAGTTGATTTATTCAGTTTGGATTGATAAAATTGTTGCTTTACTGCAAGAAAATAATTTTATTAGTGATATATGATTAAGAAATTAATTTAAAAGGTAAGATTTTTATAGAAATTAAAAAAAGAAAATTACGAAACAATATTTTAGCAATTTTCTTTAAATTTGTTAATTTTGTTTTGTTTTTTATATACATTTTTTTAATTTTGTTAATTGATAGTATTTATCTAATACATATATTTTTAGTTTTTTAAAATAAGTAAATCATTATTAGGGGAGGATTTTTTTCTCTTTTAATTCAAATTAAATAAAAAGTAGAAGTAAGAATTAGAAACTTTTAGAATGTTTATTAAGTTAGCATAAAATGTATATAGTCAGTTTGAAATTAACCAAAATTTAACATAATTAACTTTATGTAAGATTAGAAATTTCAAGGGATAACTATTAAAAATTTGTTAAGCTTATATTTTTGGACTGAAAGTGCTGTATTTATTCAGTTTACACATTAATTTCTTCTCTTTTGCAGAGAATGAAGAGTACCGAAAGATCACAATATCATCGAAAAAAGATTAAAGAAAACCCTTTTAAATATGAAGCATATCTACAACAAGAGAAGGAAAGAGAGAAAGCAAGGAGAGAAAAGAAGAGACTATTTTAAAAAATCATGGTAAAGGATGGCAATCCTTTTGCATTTCATCTCATGGTAAAGGAGTTGTCGATGGGGTTGGTGCAGTTGTCAAGAAAATGGTAACACTAGCAACGCTCTGCAACTATAAATTCAGCTTCAGATTTTGCCATGTGTGTAGAAAAAGTCCTAAAAAATATAAAAGAACTTTGCTGAATGTGAAATTTCAGAAGATATTGTTAAAATGCTTCATGAATGCTGGCACCAAGCACAATTGGAGCTCAGCATTCAATCGATACATCGATACATCCTGTTGTTTTTATTGACGCAGGAACAATTAATGTAGCAGTAACTTCAGAAAGTGATCACAAGAGAATTTGTTTGTTACCATATTTTGTCAAAAATATAATATCCAATGATAAGAGTGCAGTTGGAGATTTTGTCGAAGTTGTTTTATTCTCCACATTATAATAATAATAAAAAAAAAAAAAAAAAAAAAAAAAAAAAAAAAAAAAAAAAAAAAGGTGAAAACTTTGATGGACAAATAAGACAAATGAATGGGGATATTATAGAATAAGAGTATTGGAATAAAAATCAAGAAAATGTGTATATTTGGCTCAGTCAGTTAGATGTATCCATACGCTGACAAGGATATAACAGCCAATGATGAATGTGCAGTTGGAGATTTTGTAGAAGTTGTTTTATTCTCGACATTAAAAAAGTGAAAACTTTGATGGGCAAATAAGACAAATGGATGGTGACGATATAGAATTAGAATGTTTGAAAAAAAAATTAAGAAAACGTGCATATTTGGCCTAGTCAGTCAGATGCATCCTAAGAAAAAAAAAGAGCAATTTTGTAAAAAAAGCTACCACCACCAGAAATTATAAATTCAAGATTGGAAATGATTTTTTTTCCTCTCTAGATATTATAATTGTAATATTGATTAATTCTTTAATTAAAAAAATCTGCCTTGAAAATATTTGTGTATGTCATTATTTTATTGGCTATACAAGTCACACCCGCAACGAAAATTTTGAATATTTTCCACAGAAGCAAGAATTGAGTAAGTAATTTAATTTTTTCATAGAATAATTATTTAAGTATTACTGTCTAATATATAAAAATATCAATTCACTCAGTTGTCATAATTCACAGAGTTTTGTGTTTTTGTACTGAAAGATGAAAATGCATGTCCATTTTATGTCACGCCCGCAACAGACGGAAATTATTTTTTTTTATAAATAAATGATATATCGGACAATTTACAGATTTGGATAAATGTATGTATAAGTGGTCTACATTGAAATTCATACAAATTGAAACCAATGCTCAAAAATTTTTTTGCTGGTGACTAAATTAAGTTGTGTAAATGTCACACCCACAACTTTGGATTGGGCGAGGGAGAGAGATGGCTCTAGAGTTACTTTGGATAATACAGGAAATATCATACGAATTCTTTTTGAGTTTTTTGGAACATCATGACATTTTCCTTTACTAATATACTATATTAGCTACTTATTATAATACTACTATATTAGCATTTAAATACATATGCATAAGTTCTGTAATACAGTATGAAGATAGAATAGTAGAAGGAGAAAAGAGAGGATAGGCCTTTCCCAACAGAGCCCCAAAGTATTGCCCAGTGAATGGCGTAGAGCTTAGAGGTCTGCACGGGCCGAAATTTTCAGGCCCGGGCCCGGCCCGAAAGTTAAAATTTCAGGCCCTCTGTTCTTTTGTTCGGCCCGGCCCGAACAAAAGAAATATTGGCCCGACCCTGCCCGGCCCGAAAGTTAAAATTTCGGCCCGAGCTCGGCCCGGTCCGGAAAAAAGTTTAAAATTCGGCCCAAACCCGGCCCGGCTCGAGTGAATTTCTACAGAACATTGATCTTTAATCTTATGGAAGAGTTCTGACCAAAAAAAAAAATTATGTTAGTCTTTTTTTTTCCATGTTTATAATCTCCATTTATGCAGAAGTGCCGTAGTCTGCGATATTTATACTTTTAAATGAACCTTTGTTTGTTGTATGTAAATGTTTGAGTTATCACTAGTATTATTAATCCATATTCCCTGTAATGGAGACAAAAAATTGAAAAAGCGGTATATGGTAAAATTTACAAAGACGAAATCGCTTTGGAACGAAAAAAAATGCATTCCCTTCTTAACAGATGTAAATGTTTAATATATTTTTTTCTCCCGTATTGTTGTATTCATTTTGCATGGATGAACATTTTAAAAGAAAATTTCAGTTTTCAGTTAAAAAAAAAATTCCGTCATAATCATGTTTTTGTGTGTGTGTGTGTGTGTGTTTAATTCTATTTTAAAACGCCTAGTAATCTACGATTCTTTAAAAGGAATAAATTCTAATGTTTAATTGTAGAATAATGACGGCTTAAAAGTATATGCTTTTTTTGCAGAAATTTTTGGAGAAAGCCAAATATTACGGATTTGTAAAAAGTCGAGAAAAGGATTTTCATATAGGAAGATTCAATAGGAACTGATTATTTTGGTCCATGAAAACTAGGAAGAATGGAATCAGTCTCGGCTTCGTACGGAAAAAAAAGTTAGGCACGGCCCGATACTCCAGCAAAAAAATTAAGGCCCGAGCCCAGCCCGGTCGGAAAAGATTAGTGACTAGGCCCGGCCCGGCCCGAGTCTTCAGAAGTAAGGCCCGAGCCCGGCCCGGCCCGAATGCCATTATTAAAAATCGGCGGGCCGGGCTCGGGCCTCGGGCCGAGGCCCGGCCCGTGCAGACCTCTAGTAGAGCTAGTGATGTTGGAGTTACTTCCGATCACATGACCTGCTGTCTGCTAGCGGGATGTAGGGGGCACTAGATTTCATCTTCACCCAAACCATCAGAAATGCCAGCCAGACTCGGAAAGACTCTAGGACCAAAGTGGAAGCACCGTCTTTGTTCTCCTTTTACTACCGTAGAATACCGTTAATCCGCCCCTCCAAGCGAAAAGAAAAATCGTACAATAGTTAGAGGGGGCGCTTACACGGGATTTTTTCGCGATCGTTCAACAAAATTTACAGGAATGAATCATCATTAAATGAATGAATCTTTTAATGAATCATGAGTTTTGATACTTGATAAAATTTGGGTTTTTTTAAAAACGTAAATTCTGGCTAAAAAAACGCAGAAAAAAGGAGAAATTTGTAAAAAAAGCCAAAACAAGCATGAAATCAATTTAAAAATCTTGAAAAAACGCACATTTCATCAAAGATTCGTGATTCATTCATTTCAAAATGATTCAATCGCCTTTGAGAATCGTAAAGGAGGGCGCTTTCTCGTGATTTTTTGAAAATTTCAAATTCATTATAAAGTGGGAAGCGCGGATTAACGGGATTTTACAGTATTTCTATCTTCATGAATACAGTTTGTTTTTTACTTTCTATAAAATATAAGAGTTATATTGAAAAAATATCTCTTTTATTATGGGTTTTTTTTTTTTTCAAATATTTTATTATTTGCTTTAAAAAATCATTTTTTGACCACAAATTAGTAAATTTTCTGAATTATTTATTCCACTGTTTACATTCATAAAGTAATGCAAATTATAGAAAATTGCAGATTATCCATCCTTGACTGTATTGAATTAATTCCATTTCAAAATGCTAGTTTCTTTTCAAATTATCATTCTTACAATACATATTTAGAAGTGTTTCATAGGAAAGTAATAGATCAAATTTTGACAAACTGATCACAATTCTTCAGTTTGTTTATTATTTAGATGTATGTTTATTCTTTATATTGAGTTTAAGTAATGCTGAATTGAGCTTGTATGGGCAACATAAAAAATTGATAATTTATTGCCAAAATTGAGAGGGGTATTTCAAAATACAGATCTTTTATGTTGTGCCTACATTGTGAATTCAACCTTTTTATCCAATCTACACTTTTACATTCATACCATGTAAAATTCTTTTTGCATATTTTTCTTGTATATTTCCAATTTTTGTGTAAAGAGAACATAAAAAAGTTGTTTAGTGAAATATATGTGAATTCTACTCAGTCACTCTTGGAATAATATTCGTAAGCATTGGTAAATTTCTAAGTTTGTTGAAATTAAAAAACTCTTCTGAGATGAAGGGGGCCCTGAAATGACACTGTGCTTCCCATGACTTCAGAAGATAATCAGGCCCTGCACATTTCATGAATTCTATGGCTGCAAGCATATATCTGTATATATTTTAATGCCAATAATGTCATAAAAAAATAATTAAAGTGATTATATCAATTAACTTTTTTGCTTCTTTTATTTTAACTGCATCGTTATTGTTATGTAATAATAATACTAACTTATAGATATAACATTTGTACAGTCAAGGATGGATAATCTGTGCATCCATAATCCGCAATTTTCTATAATTCGCGTTATTTTACCAATGTAAACAGTGAAATAAACAGCTAAGAAAATTTACAAATTTGTGATTTAAAAATGATTTTTTAAAGCAAATAATAAAAAAATTGAAAAAAATCATAAAACATCTACATTTTTATAATATAAATCTTTTATTTAATTAACAGTAAAAAACAAACTGTATTACAGAACACATATAATTATTTTTATTTAAATGCACATATAATCAATTTTTTATAAACTAACTTTAAAAAGGCATTTTTTGAGATAGAATATTAAATTAATACAGTAGAGGACCTATTATCCGGAATCGTCGGGACCGAGGGCTTTCCGGATTTTGGAATTTTCCGGATTTCGGGTCCGCCCGAAACTCAACACTCTCCCCCCTTCAAAAAAAATAACAAAAAAAAACAAGGAATATAGCACTGCTATCTAGAATATAAATGAAAAGTGTGTTATATGAGAAGTCTGTGGAAAAAATACTAAGCTACAATTTTGACGCTTGTACTATAATACAGTCTCAAATCCGGACATCCAAAATTCAGACTTTTGCCAACTGGCTTCATATATATATATATATATATAACGGTATTTTACGGTATATATATATATACCGTAAAATACCGTTAATCCACCCTCCCCAAAGGTGACGAAAAATCGTAAAATAATTAGAGGGGGGCGCTTACGCGGAATTTTTCCGCGATCATTTCACAAAATTTGAATTTTTTGCGAGATATCTGCAGGATTTTTTCGCGATATTTGACGAGATTTGCAGGGTTTTATAGCGATATTTGACGAATTTGCAGAGTTTTTTCGCTATACTTGAAAAAAATTGCGTTTTTTATGGGCATGAATCATGATGAAATGAATGAATCATGAATCTTTGAATGACTTATGAATTTTGATACTTGAAGCAATACTTGAAAAATGTCTTTTTTTTTTTAAACGTAAATTCTGTCGAAAAAACGCAGAAAAAAGGTTGCCAAAAAAGCATGAAATCCTTAAAAAATTTCGAAAAAACGCACATTTGATCAAAGATTCATGATTCGTTCATTTCATCATGATTCACATCGTTCTCAATCTTCTTCATTTCCGGATTTCGGGTCCTTCCGGATTTTGGAATTCCGGATAATAGGTCCTCTACTGTAATTAGATTTCATATTTGTCTTTTCGTATGATACCGATTATAGAATTAAAATATTGTCTAGGAATAATAAAATGAAGTATAATCCATAATACTCTATAATCCACAATATTTCATAATCCGCACAACCTTTGGCCCCAGCTTGTGTGGATTATAGAACTTTCACTGTATATTCCTTGATACAATATATTTATATATATTGCATTACAATTATAATCATTCTGAAGGGAATAACAATCTGTAATAAAAAAAAAACTCATTTGTATTTTTTTTGTTGTTGTCTATGGTGTTGTATATTCCTATTTAATAAATGTATGATAAATGACTGGTTTTATTATTTTAGTTTTTATATATTATTTGCCATTTTTAATGATACTTTGTATTTATTAAAGGTACGTAATTGGAAATTGATAACAAAATTGGCAAAATACAGTCATTTTTGATATTTTATCCTATTTGGATTCTTAGTGTAGCTAAGTCCAACTAAAAATTCTTATTATATGAGGTTAGTAGAGCATTTCTCAACCCTCCGTTATATCATAGTAAAATTATTGTTCCTATGATTTTTAATCTATGAAAAGTTGTATAAAATAATTAAAATATTGTAGACTTTCTCAAATAAAAAATCCTGAAATCCTTATATCATCACTTATACAGTAGACTGCCTCAAATCTGCACATAATTTACAAATGTAAACAATGAAACATTCAGCTTAGATATAAGGAAAGAAATTGACTTTTGCTAGTTTTATAACAGTTTCATATATTTTTTAATTTCCAATTTAAGTTAATATGACTAAATTAATGTATTTTCATGAAGGAAGAATAAATATATTTCTGAAAATATCAAGATACTCCTGATATCACTGTTAATCACAATCTTCATATCAAATACTTTTTTTGTATTAATAAGCTTTTTTGGTTATTGAGTCTTGCTAAACTTGAAATAAAACTTCCTTATTTTATGATTTTAATGTGAATTAGTAACATATTTTTATAAGGCAGGTTTCATTCAATAATATAGGAAAAATACATTTCATCTTTATAATGAATATTTAATCATACATTATTGAATATTAAACTTGAACTTTGTTTTTAATATTTTAATCATGTTAAAAAAAATCTAAATTTTTATTATTTTAATTTTACATTTATTCTAATATTCTATTATACTGTAAGCATTGATTATCGTTTCACTTGCTTTATTAATAACATTCAAATTAATGTTTAATAAATCTAAAAACAAACAATGACCTGAGATTTGCAAAATTCAAAAATCCACACAACCTCTGGTCCCAAGCTGTGCAGATTTGAGGGAGTCTACTGAATAAGTGATGAAACTTTCAGTTCACATTTAAGATGGCAAAATTGTACTTTTATATTATTCCATATGTAAGTATGTAATTCTCAATAGTATGACCGAACTCGCAGTTTTTCAAGAAGGAAGTACAGTCAAAGTTCTATAATCCGTACAGGCTGGGGCCAGAGGTTGTGCGAATCATGGAATATTGTGGATTATAGACTACTATGGAATATGCATAATTTTATTATTCCTAGGCAGAATTTTAATTTTATAATCAGTATAATATGAAAAGATAAATATGAAATATAATAATTAATTTAACATGCTATCTCAAAAAATGCATTGTTAAAGTTTATAAAAAATTAATATATATGTGCATTGATATATATGTATGTTCAAATAAAAACAATTACATACATCCGTAATAGAGTTTATTTTTTACTGGTATTAAAATAAAAAAGTTATATCACGAAAATTAGATCTTTAATAATGACTTTTTTTTTCAAATTTTTTGTTATTTGTGTTAAAAATTCATTTTTGGATCATTAATTTGTAAATTTTTTTGAACTGTTTATTTCATTGTTTACATTCGTAAAGTAATGTGAATTATAGAAATTTGCGGATTATGGGTGCACAGATTATCGATCCTTGACTGTATAAATTTATTTCTGAGAAAAATCAACATATTGCTGATATCACTGCTCATCACATTTTTCTTTTTTTTTACTAAGTACATTTATGTATTAATCGAGCTTGTTTGGTTATTAAGTCTGGCTAAACCTGAAATAAAACTTTCTTTGTGATTTTGATTTGAATTAATAATTACCTTCAAGGGCCAAGTTCCATTCAATAATTCAAGAAAAATGTATCTAATTTTTATTGTGCATATTTATTTATATATTCTATATTATTCTTGACTTTTACTTTTAATAATTTATTCACATTTAAAATTATCTGATTTTTCATTGTTTTAGTTTATTACTTTACTGAATTATTTCAATACTTTACTATATTGCAAGCATTCATCAAAGAAATCCACAAAAACCCTGTTCCTGAGCTGTGCAGATTTGAGGTAGTGTATAGCATTTATTTATTGGTAATGATACTTCATAATTAGTTGGAATGATTCCTTTATTGTCATGCTATTATCTCAATTAAGGATGTTCTCAACTGCTCCACTCAACAAGCACAAAATGTTTTGACACATTTTCAAATTCATTTTTTAACAAATAGGTGTATTAATTAAAAGACCTGGCTATGGATGCAATTTGGAATCGAACTCTATTTACCAATTTGTGATCAATAAATTATCTATTGAGTTATAGGGGAAATGGATCATGTTTTCTATCCCAGTATGACTATTGTTTCTGCTTTTGTCAGAAAATTCTGTTCAAAACTCCAACTTTGACAGCGTTTCCTAAAACATTTATTGTTTTCGTAAAAAACAGAAAACTTAGTGTGATTAGATACTTTTGGAACAATATCACTTGCTAATTTCATCCATTTCTGAATAAAAATAAATTTAAAATTTTTGTCTTAAAGTTGTCCTTTTACATTTAAGATAGCTTTTTACAGCCTTAACATAATATCTAGAAAAAACACCATATGATGTTGGCATTTCTTTTGGCCTAGATTTTGTACAATATTTCCATTAATTTTGTTTAATTTCATTTTTGAATGGGAAATAATGCTACTGAGGTTATTTTAAATACATTAATGAAATTTCTCTTACTTTTATCAATTTGATTTTGTCTTCGATTTTATAACATTCAAATATTTTTTTCCAATTTGCATTTTAGAAAATTAATTCCTGAGGATGATTTTAAAGAGAAATCGAATCACCAGGTATAATTTTTAAGAATGAATTGGATACTGCTTTTGTTAGGTATTGTATATCTTAAGGTTTTTTACCTGCGGGATATAGATATTTGGTTTTAAATTATTGTGTATATATATATAACATATATATATATATATATGTGTGTGTGTGTGTATATTAATGTAATGCTATCTCAGAGCAATAATTTACAAACATATTTCACATGTTATTAAAGGATTTTAAATATACTGAAATATAAATTACAAAAATATATTTCTTTGATTATCGAGTATTGTAGTTAAAATTTTACAAAGAGGGGAGTTTCCCTCTGAACGCATATAAGTGGAGGAAATTCTAACTGTTTGGGAAAGATAAAGTATCTTTAAACCCGCAATTTTTAGCAAAACAGCTCTCATAATGATAAGGTGATAGCTAGTGAGTTTATATTTTCATCGGATATATGGGCAATAATTTCTTTTGTGTGCTTCCTTCGGTTAGTTCCAAATATCAGTGATTGGTGGCACTGCACCATCTTAAGCTATGATATTGTTTAAAATAACCTTTTAATTTAAAAATGCAGATCATTTTCTTAGCATATTATAGCAAATGAAAAAAAGGATTTGATTCTGCATGAGTGTATATTTGTATGGGCTAGTTTGAACATTCTAATACAGCATAAAGAAGTCCATTTTTGACATCACAAACATAAAAGGAGCTGAAGAAAAGATTAAGATGTTTATTGAAACATATTACACATTTTAGTCTGATTATTATCTGTGTCAATATGTTAAAAAATCATAGAGTTTCCTGGAGTTCATGCTTATATCAATAAATGATACAATATAGTTTTTTACTTTCAAAATATACATTTACATTTTAAAAAATATAAGAAGTTTACTCATGTCCATTTCAAATTCAATGACTCCTTTCAAATGTGACTTGGGTTAAAATGTTAAATGTGCTATGCTGGATTTAGATTCAGTATGACTTCTCTGCTATCCCAATAAGAAAATGATTTAAAAATTATCATATACTAGAAAAAGTAGGATATTTTAATAACATATTTCTTGATAAAGCATAAAGAAATTTATTATATAAATCATTTAACTTTTGGCTGACTACAAAAATGAAATGTTATATTTTTAGGTGTGAAACAGGAAGATTGTGCAAATATCCTCTTTGCTGCAAAAATAAAATCATGGGTATAAATCAATCCTTTTAGAAGAATGTTGTTGCATGTTGTCCTTTTGTTTTGTTGTCGAATTACATTCCTGATTATGATGCATTTTTGCATGATTTTATTAATTTTAAACTAATAAAGCAGCATTTCTTCTCTTTTTGATTACCGTATTTTCGCGCGTATGCGCCGCACACACCGTAACCGCCGCATCTCCGAAAATGCATTAAAATAAAACAAATAATCATCAGAAGCGCCGCACTGCCGTATGCGCCGCACTTAGGAAAATACATCAAAATGTTAAATATTGCGTTATATTCAGTGTTTTTTCGCGTTTTTTTAAACATTTGTAATATAAATCCAATTTTAAATTTAGTATATTTTGCATATTTTTTATGATAAAATTAAATTTGAATTCGTGCAGCCTTTTTTTCGCGATTTTTTAATACGTTTTTTATAGTTTGTAACGAGGTTTGCAGAGTTTTATCGCGATATTTGACGAAATTTGCAGGGTTTTATCGCGATATTTGACGAATTTGCAGAGCTTTTTCGCGATACTTGAAAAAAATTTGCGTTTTTTTATGGGGATAAAGCATGATGAATTCAATGGGTAATGAATATTTGAATGAATAATGAATTTTGATACTTGAAGCAATACTTGAAAAAAAATTGTAAAAACGTAAATTCTGTCGAAAAAGCGCAGAAAGAAGGAGAAATTTGTAAAAAAAAGCATGAAAAGAATGAAATCTATAAAAAAAAAAAATCTCGAATAAACACACATTTCATCAAAGATTCATGATCCTTTCTTTTTATCATGATTCATTCCATTCTCATTCGCCTTTGAGAACGGTGTGAATCATGATCAAATGAATGAATCATGAATCTTTGATGAAATGTTTGTTTTTTCGAGATTTTTTAATAGATTTCATGCTTTTTTTTCAAATTTCTCCTTTTTTCTGCGTTTTTTCGCCTGAATTTACTTTTTTCTCGTTTTTTTAACCGTTTATTTATAGATACAACATATTTGTGTTTTTTCTAACAATTTTTTTTGACAATTCTTTTTGGCGAACCTTTGAAAAATTCACGATTTTGACATAATATGTGTTTTTAGAGTTTTTTTTTTTACATATTTCCCGTTTTTTCTGCAATATTTCGTCGAAATGTTGGTGTTTTAGCGATACTTCGGCGAAATTCATGATTTTTATGCGATCCTTTCAATAAATTTGCGGGTTTTTTTCGTGATTCTTTGGCGAAATTAGCGATTTTTTTCAGCGATTTTTTGTAGTGGGTTCTAGCATTTGATTGGGAAGGGCGGATTAACGGGATTTTACGATAATAAAATTGTAGTTTTTCAAGTAATCTTTTCATGAAATACACATTTTTTTCTTTTTACATATTCGCGCTTTTCCAGCGAACCTTTGATGAAAGTCGTGTTTTTATCTCCCGATCCTTTGATAAAATTTTTGTTTTTTCTGCGAATGATTGACAGAAATTAGGCTACCAATTGTCGAAATTCGTGATATTTTTTATGCTTCGCATTTTCTTCCTGATGATTGACTTTTCACAATTTTCAGAAAATTCCGATCGGAATCACCCCTGTAATATCGCATCAAGGGAAAAAAATATATATCGTATCCGCCGCCCCGGAAGAAGCGCCGCATTAAGCACAATTTTAACTTTTAAACTCGTATGCGCCGCGGCGCTTACCCCCGAAAATACGGTACTTTTCCCCTGTATACCCCTGTTACTTTTCCCTTGTCAATACTTTGACTTTTGCATCTTAAAACATGAGTATCAATTAAGCAAATAAACAAAAGTAAATACAAAAGGAAATTAATAAAGTAGACAAGCTCGTTTATTCCTGTACAATGTCTAGTTATCAAGATTTCACTACATTTTAAAGTAGATATTTAATGTTAATCTTTTTGATACATAATGTTATTTCTATTCAAATTGCTTGTCATAACTCAGTTGAAACCAGATGAAATAGTTGTCGTCAAAAGCAGACTAAGCATGATATAGTTGATTCGAATCATAACCAAGGTCTAAAGGGAAAGAAAACTAAAAATAGCCTGCAAATGTTAGTTTTAATATCAGTTTTGTTGCTTGTAAAGTAAATTGATTCTTTCTAAAAAATGCCCCAAAAAAGTTTAAACATACTTTAATTTTTTTCCTGTTACAGAATAGAGGCTATACATACATATGATTATCATTTTAAGGGGCGGTTCAGGCACATGGTATCGTAAGATATTTCTATGGGAAGAAGGATATGTCTTATGATAATGTTATCCTTTTTGATCCAACCAAAACTTTTCTCTTTTATCAGTAGCTTGGTCTTTACATCAAAAGAATCACTATTTCTTATGAGTCTATTAAATATTTTTTATGAAAATATAAAATTATTATTAAAACTATTAAATGGTTATAAAATTATTTAATTCATAGAATGTAGAATACCCCCCAATATTTATCATTCTTATTCTTATGTAATAAAGCTATGCATATATAATCCACTATCATACAAGCCATATACAAAGCATGTTTTGAATTACAGTTGTATTAATTAGTAATTAAAAGAGAAAAAATGTTGTGCACCTCTTCTGTTGATAAGAAATTGTTTCTGTCACATCCCGTGTGGGGGCGAGTACTAGAAGGCGTTATAACTGTTGAATGCACCATAAAGCAACAAACTATTATTAAATGCTTTTAATGTTTTTTTATATCGGGTTATTTCATATATAAATTGATTTTTTATTGATCTCTTTGTTTGAGTCTATAAAGTATGAATAAGATAAATGTAACCATATTTGTATATCACTCCAAATAAAAGAAAAAACAATTTTTAGACATTAGCATTGATATTGAGGGGGGGTATGCAAAAGTACCAAAAAGTTTATGTAATATTACGTGTATACATGTTCTAAGTAGATACTGTAATAGGATTTTCTTACATTTTTTACATAAATTGAACCTATAAAAACACTATTATAATTCAGAATATTTAGGACTTTTACCTGCATTCGAGCAATTAGGAGTACCAGTTGAACAAAATATGATCACAAAATATCTTAAAATTGATGATGAGGGAATAGAAATTTCAAAACGTCACTCGCTATCCTCTGCAAAACTTATCAGGGAAACAAAAAGAGTTACAAAGAAGTTAAAAATGGTTAAATATGAAGTTAAAAATGGGTTAGAATATAAATGTGGTGCATTTTAAGTGTCTAAATTAAAAATATAAGTATTTTACAAGAAAATAAATCTATGCGATTTCTGGAAAATGAATTTTTTTGTTTTTTCTATGTTAGATAAGTTTCATTACAAAAAAGTTCTAAAGATATTTCAGTGAAATTTGATAAGTAAGATTTCAATATCACTCACTATGCTTTAAAGTAGGATCTAAGCTATATGTGATAATGTAATTATTTTATAGGCACTCAAATATGAAAAAATTGTATTTTTTTATTTAAAAAAGGTATTATTTTATATATTTTTTAAATTTTCTCAGTTATTTTTGAAGATATTCTAAAACTTCTCGTTCCATGTACAGATAAGTGTAATAGAAGTGTGCAGTATAAAGGAAATTGAAATATATTTATTTGAATTGAGTGCACGCTGTCTGGCGTAAGCATATTTTGCTAGGAATAAAAAATTCAAATCGTCACTCGCTATACTCAGCAAAACTAAACAGGAGAACAAAAAAGGCTATTAAGAAGTTAAAAATGGTTAAAAAGAATTTGAAGGAAGGGTTAGAATATAAATTTTGTGCATTTTAAGTGTAACAATTAAATATTATATTTTTTACCTAAAAAGAAATCTTTAAATGTGGTTTCTGAAAAATCAATTTTTTCGTTATTTCCATGTGCGATAAACTTCATTACCTAAAAAGTTTTAAAGATATTTCAGTGAAATTTTGAAAGAGTGTTTTCTATATCACTTACTATGCTGTGAACTAGGATCTAAGCTACATGTAATAATTTAATTATTTTATAGGCACTCAAATATGAAAAAATGGTAATTTTTACTAAAAAAACGTACTTTTTTACATACCTTGAAAATTTTCTGTTATTTTTTAAGATATTGTAAAACTTCTAGTTCAGCGCACAGATAAGTGTTATAAAAATGTGCAGCATAAAGGAAATTGAAATATGTTTATTTAAATTGAGTGTATGCTGTCTGACGTAAACATGAAATTTTACTAAAAAAACAGTAAAAATCCCCAATTTTTTTAAATATTAAAAAGATATTGCTAGGATTTTATGTTTTTTTTATTATTCTGTAATACAATAGAACTAAAAACTATTATATTTTTTCAAAACTGTTCTTTTTTTTAAAAAAAAAAGTACTCTGCACGTAGGCACATACATTAAGGCTATAAATATATATATATTTTAAATTTACATGATTAAAAAAACTTATGCAATTAGAAGTTTAATACTAAGTATAGTTTGGAAACACTTACAGATGTTTTATGTTTTATTCAATATTGTTAAATGTTATAGTAAAAAATCTTTTCAAATGTTTTGCTAAATTTATAAGACCATTGACAGTTAAAACCTGTTCTCACTCTGGGCCTGCTTTAATTCTTTATCGATCAATAGTGACATACTTACCATTTAATTTTTTATTAAAAACGGTTTCATATGCACCATAATTTTTAGTGCAAAAATTTGTATTTATGTCGACCCGACGGAAATAGCACTTTTTATTTTAAGACAATTTTATTAGATTCTGGTGCCATTAAACCTTTTCAACACTTTAACCAAAAAATTTACTTGACCCATAAAGGTTTAAAGAAATACAACCCTATTTCGGAGGAAATTAATTGATTGTGCTGGTTTGCAAAGCAACTTTTGTAAAAGGGAATTCAAGATGTATAAAATTTAGAGCCAACTTGAAAAACTTGAAAAAAATGTATAACCTGAATGTTTGACAACATGAATGTGTAAAAGAAATGGAGGTGAAATTGAGTTGGAACTGAATGTATGGTAATCAAAAAGGTAAAAATCTTGTTAGTATATCTTTCGAGAACATGAATAACAGGTAGGGGAAATTTTAAGAGATGAAAAAGTAAAATTACAAGCAGTCAATGAATAAATTCGTACTACTTGGTTATACCGTCGACCAAAAAAGTATCTCCAAACTATAAGATTACATGCAAATAGTGGATGATTGTAAATGTTACAATCATTTGACACAAACTACGATAGATTTATTTGTTATGTCATCTAGTGATTTTTAATTCAACTTTTTATTTGTAGTTTTGATTATGTTTTACTAATTTATTCGTTTTTCCATTATTTAAAATGAAAATTATGCCAGTATACATAATTTTGCGAACAGTTTGATGATTTGTATAACTTGGAGAAATTGTTCGACGGGATAACCAAGTAGTATCAATATATTTTATCAATCAAGATAGGGGAGGGTCTCGATATGAGCTGTTGCAGTGTCTACTGTATTGCATGCACACCTAAGCATATATAGATGTATCAATGAAAAAATTCTCGAGTTAAATCATACCTAAGAATATATATTGTTATAATTTAATGCAATGATTTTGTACTGTTTAAGGAAAAGAAAACTGGAAAATCGGTTTTTAGTTCAGAGTTAAAATTTAGTGCAGTTTATTTAAAAATTTCCTGTTTATTTTTTTCTTTCTGTTTTCAGATTCAGTGGTAAGTAAAACTGTTTTTTCTGAAACTCAGCAAGTCATTTTCTTGGACGAAAATGGCGACAATCTCTTCTTGCTGATGCCTTGAAGAAGTTCCTGTTATTGTCTGAAATCAAGCTTAAATTCATTTGAGAAAATGTCATCGTTTACAGAAGAAAATTCCTCCTCCGGTGAACAGCACTTTGTTCCTCGAAATAGGGATAAGAGAAAACATTCCCCCACAGATACAAAAAAAAAAGTTTATATCTGTAATGTATGTTCAAAAATATTTTCTAAGAATAGTTCTCTAAAAAAGCATCTCTTGACCCATGCAGGTGAAAAACCTTTTGTATGTGGAATATGCTCCAAAGGATTTTCTGATAATAGTAATCTAAAACGACATGTCTTAACACATATTGCAAAGAAACCCTATGTTTGTGAAATATGTTCCAAAGGATTTACTCTCGATAACAATCTAAGAACCCATCTCTTGACGCATACAGGAGAAAAACCTTTTGTTTGTGAAATATGTTTCAAAGGATTTTCTCAGAATGGTCATCTACGAACACATATCTTAATGCATAATGGAGAAAAACCTTTTATTTGTGAAATATGTTCCAAAGGATTTTCTCGGAATGTTGACTTAAGAAGACATCTTTTGATACATAGAGGAGGAAAACCATTTGTTTGTGAAATATGCTCTAAAGGATTTTCTGATAACAGTGCTTTAAGAAAACATCGCTTGATACATACAGGTGAAAAACCCTTTGTTTGTGATATATGCTTTAAAGGATTTTCTGATAGAAGTACGTTGAGAAAACATATCTTGACTCATACGGGAGAAAAACCTTTTGCTTGTGAAGTATGTTCCAAGAGATTTTCTCAAAATGTTAATCTAAGAACCCATCTCTTGACTCATACAGGAGAAAAGGTCTTTGTTTGTGAAATATGTTCCAAAGTGTTTTCTCATAATCATCATCTAAGAAGGCATCTCTTGACACATACATGATAAAATCGTAGTGTTTCTGAAATGTACTTCAAAGAATTTTCTAAACATTGTCAACTAGGAAGACACTTCGTGATGGATACAGAAGAAAATGTTTTGTGTGTACTATATGTTTTCCAAAAGACTAGCTGATAAATATTTATTAAAAACATTTTTTTATCATAATAAATAGTTACCTCTTAAAAATATCTTGCTTTTTTTGTCGTTAAAACCTTGTGTGTTTTGGTGTATTTACTGTTATCACATCTATTCTGCTTTAGTATTTTATAATAAAATAAAAATTGTAGAAGTTTTCCATAATTGTCACAGTTGTCATTTTGATAAAAAGCAAATAATTCATGACCTGTTCATTAGTTTTCACTAAAACTTTTTGAAAGTTTTGTTTTTTGTATAAAGTAACATTCACCTAAAATTAAAACTGAATATGACCTGAAAAAGATAAATTGTACCCCAAAAAGTTATGTGGCAGGAAAGACTTTACTGAAATAACACTTTATAAAATAGATGAGAAATATGCTAAAAATGTTTTTTGTGCAAGAAACCAACCTTATTTGTTATTTTTTTTTCTTAAAAAACTTTCAAAGTATTTCGATAAAGTATGTCTCATTTTTCACATATTCTTTGCATCCAGCATAACCTGGGTATTTTTCTAAAATTTTGTAAATAATTATTGAATATTTATTTAGCATGTTTACTCAATTCATAATTAATAGTTTTATAAACTAATCAGGCATGAATTATACTTCTAAAGTCTTGTTTCTTTTGTGTGTCAATTCTGTATGCTTCTGGTTTGTTTTTGTCAAATACAAAAATTCTTTTTGACATGTCAATATTGTCTCGTATCATCTCTATACTGATAGCCCAATCATGTGATTGTCATCAATAGTTTTAAGCTGACCTCTAAATTTTTTTTCTATGTGAGTTGGATATTTTTATATTATAGCCAAGTGCAGGGTATAAATCGCCAGATACTATTCCATTACTATCATTTCATTTATATTATAATAGTCCAAATTATGTAACTGTCGTAAACATCTTTGATTTTCATATGCAAAACTTTCTTTTAATTAGAAAATCGAAATTCTTTTTTTTTTTTTTTTTTTTTTTTTTTTAATAAAACTGCAGAAAAATTCTTATGAACATAAAGAATTCTTGGTACTTGTATGTTGGACAAGCATAATTCTTAGTAAAATCATTTTGTAACTTACCAGTTTTTTTTTTCTTTTCTGTATGATGAATTAAAATAATGTTTAGGTGTAAAATTAAGTGCCATGGTTTATATTATTATTTATTTTTCTTTTTTTCTTCTTTTAAGAAATAAATCAAGGCCACGAATTTTAAATATTTCAATTTTAAAAGCAAATCTTATATTTAAAACTAGTCGTTGGGGGCCGGGTGGCCACCGTAATACTTACCCATCATGGATATGAATAATATAATATATGAAAATAAAACATGTTGAAACTATTTATAAAATGTATTGCAATTCCAAAACAAAATTTAAACGTATATTTGAATATTTTTAATACATATAGTAATGCTTTATTAATGAATTGCTGATGAACTTATTTCCACAAATTATATAAAACGCCAAACTATTCAAGTAGTACCGAAATGCGTAAAAGAAACATCCTTATAGCTCCAAAAATAATAATTCTATCAACTATCAGTTTACTGCGACAGATTAAGCTTCTAATTCCCAATTAAAATACATCTTTGAATTGAAATTTGAATGAAATACCGGATCATGAAAAATGCGGAAAACAGGATTACAAATATCTCGACAACTATTAATCTAATTGACTTCTTTGTGGAATATTTGTGTTATTTTATTGCCTTATACAATTATTCCTTAGAAAAAAAAATTGGATATGAATAATATAATATATGAAAATAAAATATGTGTAAACTATTTATAAAATGTATTGCAATTCCAAAACAAAATTTAAACGTATATTTGAATATTTTTAATATAGATAGTAATGCTCTATTAATGAATTGCTGATGAACCTATTTCCACAAATTATATAAAACGCCAAACTACTCATGCAGTACTGAAATGCCTAAAATAAACATCCTTATAGCTCCAAAAATAATAATCCTATCAACTATCAGTTTACTGCGACAGATTATGTCTCTCAATCCGAATTAGAATACATCTTTGAATTGAAATTTGAATGAAATACCGGGTCATGAAAAATGTAGAAAACAGGATTACAAATATCTCGACAACTATAAATCTAATTGACTTCTTTGTGGAATATTTGTGTTATTTTATTGCCTTATACAATTATTCCTTAAAATTAAAAAAAAATCGAAAATTTTATATACCTTTCAACAGATCGAAATTTTCGAGAACCAGAAAAAGATAGTTCCGGATAATCGAGGTTACTGATATTAAACAGGCTTTGTCCCGTTCTGATATACTAAGTACATACAAAATGTCAAGTCTCTATCTCAATTTATTTGGATGATAGAGCGTTTACAGACGGACAGACGGCAATTTTTTAAAAAAATATGTTTGACAGAATCTCCAGTATCTGAAACGTGTAAATCCGTCAAAAAAATGTCTGATTTTCAAAATGATTGCAAGAGTTACCCTATACTACGTATGATGGGTAAGTAAAAAGGGGTGAAATGAAGACATAAAGAAATAATTTAATAAAAAAAATACGACAGGAATAATTTGGTGATTTATCCCCTGCACCTGTCAAACATAAAAATACCGGGTTATCCCATTGACCGATTTCGCCAAATTATATAAATCTGCAAACTACTCGCCAGATTACATAGATTAATATATTTTTTTAATCTGAACAACTGCAGAAAAAACATATTAACAAAATACTAATACTATTATTATATCACCTGCGGTTTATTCTGCCGCGCTGTCTAAATGACAGACCAGATATTATCAGGGCGAAAAATCTCAGCCGGCTAACGCCCAATTAGCTTAACAGGTAAAGCATTGGCATTGTAAGCCAGGTATCTGGGTTTGATTCCCGGTCTGGCTAATTTTTCGCTCAGTTGGAAATATTCAATTCGTAAAATACTAATAAAAATACAAAGAAAATGTTGACTGAAAATATCACTTGGTGACGCAACAAACATGAAGAGAATGTAACATTTATGATCATGCATTATTGGCATTTCATCTTACAGTTTGGTGATAATTTTTTAGTCGACTTGTAATCAAGTCGTACCAAATACCGAATTCTTCATTTCTCTGTCAGAATCTTCTGATTTGGCAAAGGATAGAGTAAGTGAAATGCAAATTAAATTTTGAATAAAAGTAGCATGTTGCAATGTTTAGCAAGCAATTAACGGAGACCAAACTGGTTGACAAGGGACGAACGCACAATAAAATTCTTACCATAACAATTAATCTACTATTGCAAGACTTGTACGGGAAAAATGAAAGAAAATATTTCTAATAATAATCTGATAAACATTTCCTAGAAGCGTAGCTAGAATATTTTCAACAAAATCACATGCAACCCCCCCCCCCCCAATGAGAGAACTGAGAGCTGAGAAATACTGTAAAATCGTCTATTTCCGAGAGTCGTAATTTTCATGACAATGAAAATATCGGCGATCTCGCGAGCTGAAAATTTCGCGAATTTTATATAAAAGTTGAAAAATCCCAAACCACATTTAGCGATGATGAAACCAAACATGAGATAATTTTAAATGAGTTCACAAAAGTTGGTAGAAATAATTGTAACTGAAGGAGCTGCTTCTATTTGATGTATCATTTTTTTATTCAATAAATAGTTGTGTAATATTCAAGAAATTTTTGTACTTATTTCTTAATTAACACATTGAGTGTCACTGATCTTTTTGTCTAGGCCACATTTGGCACCCGTGATTGACAGAATAAAATATAATAATAAAAAAAAGACCCAATGGGAGAGAGCTATGCCTACACCATGAGGCACTGTCGCATTAGGAGTTGTTTCCTCTTCCTCTGTAAGTGTTGTCGTTTTATCAAACAGCAAGCTTTCCGTAATTGTCAGGATTTTTTTCTTTTGACATAATACTTATTATATTTATGCTTATTATGTACAAACTTTTTCTTTTCATTTTAATTATTGTATGAACTATATTTGGTACGAAGTATAGAAATAAGCATAAGAGAACTTGAATAAAAAAATGATATTTTTGATTTTTCATAAATTAAGAGGACATATAAAGAAAATTAAGGCACTACTTGATTATCCCGTGGACCCATTTTGACAAATTATACAAATTGACATAACTTTTATTTGATGTAATGAAATAACAACTAAATTAGTAAAACATTAATAAAAATACAGATTAAAAGTTTAATTAAGAATCATTTGATGACGTAAGAAACACATGTATAGTGTTTAATATCAAATGAATGTGACATTTACGATCATCCACTGTTGGCATTTAATCTTATAGGATGGTGATAGCTTTTTGGTCGATGGGATAATCAAGTAGCTCCAAAATTCCCCGTGTAGTGACCGGGTTAGAATTGTCCCACTGTAGCTCATGCATGTCGTAAGAGGCGACTAAAATGGCCCCCAATTCCAAGGTGTGTGGTACCGTGCTGATGGAATGAATGGCATCTGGGGTAGATGATGTCGCTAACGGTCCTCTCGAGGAACCATGTGGAACCTCGTTGACTGTACGCCTTGCACCTGTACAGGAAGGCTATGCAGGTGTGGACCTTTTGTTCCTCCCAGTTCTGCGGTCCATTTATGGATAAAAAAAATATAAAAAATCAAAAAGAAGAAAAAAATACAGGGTGGGTTCTCCCTTGAGAGGTACCCAATCAGCTTGTGAAACGGCTTTTTTAAAGCCGGGTCCTAGCACCAAGGAGGAAACCAGCAACCTTGCTGCTGTTGGAAGTGGCGATGCGAGCAGTAGCTTGCAACACACTAACACTGCAGTCGGGGTGCAGGGAGTACTCACAAAAACTCAAAAGCGCAATAGGCGCAAAGCAGTTAAGAAAAAAGAACAAAGTGACACAGCAGAACAAACTGAGGAAGAGAAGGTAGGGGGAACCAAAAGACTTAGGTCTGAGGTTTCAACTCCTTCTCCTGCTCAAGCAGCATTGACAAAAGGACCACGGGTGGAAAACCGGCCACGGTCTTTTGCACAGGCTGTAAAGACAGTCAAGATGACCATTGTGAAGGAATCTTTTCCTCCCAGAAGCTGTCCGACCAGGACATACATCCAGGTAGAAATCCTAAAGTAGATCGATCTGATTCCTTCTGGAGATTTTATGCCCAGAACTCAGAGATCTGCTTTGCAGGCTGGATCCTTAATCGTCTTTTGTGAGGATATTGAAACTGGGGACTGGCTGAAAAAGATCTTTGATGGCAACAACAAGGTGATTGGTGACACAGTACTCAAAGTCATGAGTGCTAGTGAACTGCCAAAGCCTGTGAAAATTGCATTCAAGACCAGAGATGTGTACACAAAGGAGCCTAACTTGTTAAACCCTGGTTAAACCGGTTAAACCCTGAGTTGAAGTCGGAAGAATGGCGTGTTCTCCACAAAGTGGTAGAACCACATTCTATACGATGGATCTTTGAGGTTGACCGGGAGGCTGCTGAAGCGATTCGGCAGGCAAACTTTGGTGCATATACAGGCCTGGATAGAGGAACATTTAAAATCATAAGTGATCCCAATACTAAGGTGAAGGAGAAGGAGCGTTTGGCTGAAACACAGGTAACCTCCTCTCACATAAGTGATTCAGATACTCTTTCTGATAGGGATAGTGAATTACTTAAAATTAATGAATTGAAAATCGATACCAGTTCTGAAGGAACCCTTCAACCGCACTCACCATTATCTATTGATGAGATTGAGATGGAATTGCAGGATTTGAATAAAAAGGATCAGCAGGTTAAACCCTTGTCTGATGCAGATGGGAAGGGTGGTACCTCTTCCTAATTTCCTTGCTGTTTTTATCTTAACCATGGATAACAGCAGTAAAGTAGCACAAATCAATCTTCACCATAGTCGCTCTGCATCAGCCGTTCTAGGCAGGAGACTTGCTAGAGGTGATTTTGATATTGCATTAATTCAGGAACCTTAGACACTTAATGGTAAAATCCTAGGTCTGAATATTAAAGGGTACAAAATCTTTTATGATGCTACCTGTGTAAGGCCTCGAGCTTGCATTATTATTAACTCCAAGCTTAATGCATAAAATCTTATTAATTATCTCGATGGTGACAATGTTGCTATCAAGGTTATTTATGAGTTTCAGGGACATAAAGATGAAATTATCTTAATGTCTTCTTATCTCCCTTTTGAAGAAAAAGATCCCCTTTCAGAGAAAATGAAAGCTCTTATTGAGCACTCTATTGAGGAGAATAAGAAATTAATTGTTGGCTGTGATGCTAATGCTCACCACATTATATGGGGCAGTACTGACTGCAACAAACGTGTTGAAGATCTTCTTGAAGACATATTAGGTTTTTAACCTCTGTTTTCTTAATAAGGGCAATGAACCTACTTTTGTAACAAAAAATAGAAGGGAGGTCATTGATCTTACTATATATGTAATAGCTCTTGCTATAATCATTTTAAAGATTGGAAGGTGTCTGATGAAGTAACTATGCCTGACCACCGACTAATCTTTTTTTCTGTTATAGGACCTACAAGACTTGTAACTGAAGGTAGGAACCCCAGAAAGGGTTCCTAATATGAGGATCTGGAGGGTGCTACTAGAAATCTAGTCAGTAAATTGTCCTCGATAGTCGATTTGTAGTTGGCCGTTGACCAGTTGCAACTTACCATTCTCCAGTCGTACTATCAAAATTATAAGGCTACTGTTACTGACTCGCCAAGGTTAGTTTCTTGGTGGTCTAAAGAGCTCAGTATTTTACGTAGCAAGTGCAGAAAACTCTTTAATAGAGCTAAAAAGAGTGGTGATTTGGAAACCTATAAAATTTCTGTTACCAATTTCAATAAAGCCATTAGGGATGCCAAAAGAAATTCTTGGATAATTTTTTGTAGTGGCATTAATGATGTTCCTACTATGGCAAAAACTGTGAAGATTATGTCCAAAGATAGGAACTGTAGCTTAAATACTATTAAGATTTCAAATGGCAACTTTACTAATTCTGGAAAGGAAATATTGGTCGAAATGCTAAGAGTTCATTTTCCAGGTTCTAGTGCTGTCACTGATGCTACTCCCTTCTCTCCTATTTCAACAAATAGTTGTGGGAGGAGTAAATGGGAGACTGCAAAGACTGCCTATGATAAGGTTGTTTGGGCTATTAAATCTTTCAAACCTTTCAAAACTCCTGGTATGCATGGCATATTTCTTGCTCTTCTTCAGGAGGGTTTTCAGGTCCTTGATCCGGCATGCCTATCAGCCAGGCAAGTCCACGGACACTGCTTTGTATAGTCTTTCATTCATTTTAAAGAAGACATTGAGTTCTAGAGAAGTTGCGTTATCAATCTTCTTAGACATTGAGGGTGCTTTTAACAAGGTCCCTCTAGAGACTATTCTTTGGGCCTTCATAATGAGGAGCGTTGATGATACTACTGTTAACTGGATCAGGGTTCTGTTATCTTTTAGGTACATTAACGCTCCTCTTGGTGGTGATAATTACGCTGTCCTTGCAAATGCTGGGTGTCCACAGGGGGGGGGGGTGTTCTCTCACCTGTCCTTTGGTGCCTAATTGTTGATTCACTTTTGAATTACATAATTTCTTCAGGCTTATCTTGCATAAGCTATGCTGATGATGTTGTTGTCATTGTTAGAGGCAAATTTTTAAAAAACAGTTTGCTCCTTTATGTCTGATGTTCTCAGACACATTGAAAAGTGGTGCAATATTGAAAGGCTTTCAGTCAATCCACATAAAACCACAATTCTTTGCCATTCTTACCTTCACAAATTTGAAAAATATTGATGTGCAAAATATCGTGCTCTTCGGTCAGGCACTTACATGCTCTGATGATGTCAAGTATCTTGGCATCTACTTTGATTCCAAACTTAACTGGAAGAGGCACTTTGAGTTTTGTCTAAACAAGGCCAAAAAAATCTGCAAGTCCAAAAGATTTTTTTGGCAGATTTAACTCCTACCCATATTGGCAGGAAGTGCTCTATTTGGTATACAGATGGTTCAACAATGAACAAAAATACTGGTGCTGGTGTCTGTTGTCCAGTTGATGGTATTACGTATTCTTATCCCTTGGGCAGTTAGTTACTCTACAGTCTTTCAGGCTGAGGTCTTTGTCATTCTTGTGTGCTGCAGAATTTGTTTAGACATTGGCTACAGCAATAAATGTATAAACATTTTTTCTGATAGTCAAGCAGCACTACTTGCTTTAAGTAGGCATGTTATAACCTCCCATATAGTTTGGGATTGTTGTACTTTACTCTGCAAATTGGCAACTGGCAACAGGGTTACTCTTTACTTAGTACCTGGGCATTCAGATATTAGTGGTAATGAGTTGGCTGATGAATTGGCAAGGAAGGGATATATCACTTCTCTTGTTGGTCCTGACCCAGCTATTGGGATCTCTAGTAATCTTATTAGAACTACTGTCTTCAAGATCTTTAGAGAGAAGCAATATGTAGATTGCCGTAACATTAAGAGACAGCGACAATCAAAAGAACTTAACCGTGGTTGTCCTAGTGTTAGGCATAAAGAGCTTCTAATGTTTGATAGGAAGGGCATTAGAAAAGCCATTGGTCTTTTAACAGGGCATTGCCCTTACAAGAGGCACCTTACTATTATTGGTGTAAGGAATGACCCAATTATGTAGGGGTTGCTTTTATAAGGAAGAAACAGCTGTGCATGTTCTTTGGAGTGCGGGGGGTTTTCTGCCTAAAGGTTTGAACACCTTGGTCATCATTTAATTGAGCCCCGGGAGCTCTGTGACTTTCCTTTGAGATGTCAGCTGAATTTTGCTTCAGCAACTGGCCTTTTTTAGGACTACTTTCTGGGGTTAGTACAATAGCCCTCTGGTAGCAGTGCTTGGTTCTTTGAACCCCCCATCTCTAAGTCTAATGGTACTTTAAAGCGTCATCCAGGCATAAAAGGTTAAACTAACACTGACAAGATTTAAATTGTGTATGTATGCTTCTAAAAATAATGCTTAAAAGCCATCTTTTATTTTGGCGTCTCTCTTGTACCCTTTAATAATAATGATTTCGAAGTAAGGTCCTTAATTTATGTTGTTTCTGCTGAAACGGTGCTTCAACAGTGATTTACAACCCACAACAAATTCACCTTACAAAACAAAGATAAATTCAAACAAACATCTGTATATTAGCATTTGCATAAAATGCCATTCACTTTTAAAACCCTCTAACATTATATAATAAAATCTGGCAATACCGGAGCATGTTTCTATTTCCAGAAAATAAAGCATAGCAGTGCATTAGATGGTTTAAACAAAAATCTAGTCAGCAACAATTTATGTCAACTTATAACTGAATCTGAAATTTTACGAAAATCCACGCACTTAAATCTGTGTTAGAGCTATTGCAAAATCTTTTTAAAAAATCTACATAACAGTGCCACATGTTGGGTTATGCACATCAAAAACAATCAGGATATATTTTTTACCAGCTACTAATTGAATATGAAGTTTTTTGAAAATCAATGCATTAGTTCTTGAGATAAATTTATTGCGAAATCGTGAAAAATGTAGCATAACAGAGTCTTCTCTAGAGTGATTTACACAAAAACTAAGCAAAACTAATCTGTATGAGGGAACAACTGAATTTGAAGTTTCAGAAATTTTTGTGCATTAGTTCTTGAAAAATGATCTCTTGTGATAATCACGATTAATGCAACATGGCAGCGCCACCTGTTGAGCGATATGCAACAACAATTAATCAGGTCTAGTATACATTAGGGTTGTGCGAAAAAACAAAAGTTTTTATTTCCGAATCGCTATAGTGCGGAAAAGTTGCGATTGGTAAATACAAGAAAAACAAAAAGAGAATTTTTCAAATCGGACTATATCTTCCGATCGCGCAAACAACCTAAAAATTCAAAAAAATTGAAAATTTTCGATTTTTTCAGAATTAAAAAAAATATTACATATACATATATTTTATCACTATAGTGAAAAATATTTTCATATTGAACTGTTTAATAACGATAAAAAAATACATTGCGTTTAGAGAATATCTTCCGATCACGCAAGCTCATTAAAAATCGGGGAAAAATTGAATTTTCAGTGATTTTGATGTATTAAGAAAATAATTAAATAAGTTCAGTTTGCGGTCTCATGTTAAATTTTAAATGTAAATTAATACTATTGACCACATTAGGTCATTTTTGAACAACAGAGATCTTGCCACGACGAGATCGCTGCAGGGCGAAAAGGTTTAATAGTTTGCGCAACTCCTGTTAGCCACGTTGCGAAACAGCGCTGAAGTCGCCCTACATGTACATACCCATGTCTCCCCAACCTCGTCCACTTGCATAGTGTGCCATTTCGTATCAGCGAACCCATGAACGAATTTCGTTTGTTAATTGGGTGTATTTTGTTATTTTAAATACATTAACAAGTGAAATGGATACGGATATGCATATGTCGTTGATCAAGAAAAATACTAGACAATCTTTTCATTGTCCTATATTCGGTCACCAAGAGATTTTCTGCCAAATATTCTACCAACAAATGAAGATGTTCTTCGATGATGCCTTGAAGAGAGGTTTCTATTAGCAAGTAAACTCAACAACATTAAAGTGAGTTTCTCATCTGTCAGCAATACAGTGGCACAAAAAATAAAATATATTTATTAGAAG
Source organism: Maratus speculifer (assembly GCA_964019185.1). Taxonomy (NCBI): domain Eukaryota; kingdom Metazoa; phylum Arthropoda; class Arachnida; order Araneae; family Salticidae; genus Maratus; species Maratus speculifer. The sequence goes on along the minus strand of CAXHSM010001376.1, from coordinate 27,885,237 downwards.
GCGTCAATCCCAAAAGTTTTTGAGTATAGAATCAGTTAGATAACGTCTACTATGATAAATATTATAAACTAACGAAATCTTATATTCTAGACAAGGAAAAGCCAGATTTTATAAAAGGTTAATGAATTTAAAAAAACAAGGAGCTTAACTGTGTGATATTACAGCCTGCAAATACGTAATGAATTCAAATTGTGCCTGTAAAATGTCTCCAGATCTGAGGGAGTATCCGATTGAGGTTCATTGTACGTCTGAAGACCACAATAAAAATTCCAGTCATTGAGCATAGATTTATCTACTTCCAGAGAAAGTACAGAACGGTAAAATTTGGAACTATAAAGAAAAGGAAAAAAATTGAATACAAGACTTGGACGACGAAACTATGTACTGAAAAGGTAACCTTCCAAATCTGTCGAAGCGGAAATGAAAGTTCTTGAGCATTTAGATGAAATACAGGAGAGTTTTAATGCTAATGTGGGTATATGTAAAATCTCATTACCATGACCGATACAGCTTATCAAATTTAAAAAGAAGAAATTACCATGGCAAATGAATGTGGAGTTTCAATCTACATCGTCACATTGCAATCGCAGTGGTGTATCTGACCCGGCAGGTGCTGCTATAGCGTTGAGTGTGCTAGAAGATATTGCTGTAATAACTAAAACAGATGCTTCTCAAGTTATTGGATTGATACAAAATTAGAATGGAAATCAGCCGCACTAGAAAAAATTTACGTCAAAGTCAAATGGATTCTGAAGAACCACATGGCATATATTTTGATGGAAGAAAGGACGATACTTTATTTATCCTCCTCAGTTCTGAGACCAATATCACGAGGGACAACATATGTCTGTTTAGGATTACTATAAAACATCTTCAAACATGTATAACTCTACATATCAATGTGTATTATAATGAAGTATTTATTGAAAAAGTCCAGAAGTGTTTTAACAATTCTACAAGCATTTAAATCCATTTAAAGGGTGTTCTTTAGTGTCTTCGGTATACAGGCTTAAGTATACAGTTCTTAGGTATACAGGCATTGTATTCGTGTGTTGGTAAAATATTTGATAGAAAATCTCTTGAATGACCGAATGTAGGACAATGAAAAGATTATCTAGTAAAAAGATTATCTAGTAATTTTCTTGGTCAACGATACATGCATATCCGTATCAATGTCACTTGTTAATGCAATTAAAATAACACAATACACCCAATAAACAAACGAAATTCGTTTACGGGCTCACTGATACGAAATGGCGCACTGGGAGAGATGGGTATGTACACGTAGGGACGACTTCAGCGCTGTTTCGAAACGTGGTTACAGGAGTTGCGCAAACTACTATACCTTTTCGCCCTGCAGCGATCTCGTCATGATAAGATCTTGGTTGTTCAAAAATGGAATAATGTGCTCAATAGTATTAATTTACATTTAAATTTTAACATGAGACTGAACTTATTTAATTTTTTCTTAATACATCAAAATCACTGAAAATTGAACTTTTCCCTGATTTTTAATGAACTTACGCGAACGGAAGATATTCGCTAAACGCAATTTACTTTATTATTATTATTAAACAGTACAATATGCAAATATTTTTCACTATAGTGATAAAATATATGTATATGTAATATTTTTTAAAAAAATTCTGAAAAAATCGGAAATTTTCAATTTTTTTGAATTTTTAGGTGGTTTGCGCGATCGGAAGATATAGTCCGATTTGAAAAATTCTTTTTTTGTTTTTCTTGTATTTACCAATCGCAACTTTTCCGCACTATAGCGATTCGGAAATAAAAACTTTTCTTTTTTCGCACCACCCTAATATATATATATATATAGATAGATAGATATAGATATAGATATAGATATAGAT